>LPNX010844083.1:0-194135 GCA_001517045.1 Pseudotsuga menziesii | reverse complement strand
ATAGGAATATGAACAGTTACATAAGAAGGTGAAAAGGATGATGAAGCTCAACCACCATATGAAATGTATAAATGTATGCATTAGCCATGAATAGAATTGAATCGGGAGTTATTACCTAGCAGTCACAAAAGTGGTATTGTGTTGATATTCTTTGACAATTTTGATTTGATGATACCCAGAAAATCCATCAATGAATGAATATTTTTCTTGATCTCCAACACTTTCTAATACTTTATTTGTAAATGGCACAGGGAAGCGATCATGTAAACATGCATCATTCAACTTCCTTAAATAAACACAGATTCAAACCTCTATAGTCTTCTTGTCTTGGACTACCATAGAACTAATCCATTCATACTCGTCGATAGGATCGATGATACCTGCATCTAACATTTTGTCAAGCTCTACCTTAACCTTCTATTTGTACCTTGGATTCAACCTATACGACCTTTGCTTGACAGGTTTAGCATCTAGATTCAAAGGAAACTTCATCTCTTCGAGGTCTCCAATAATTCATTTCATCTCATAAAACTTGGTAGGAAACAAATCTTGAAATTCATGTAGTAGATATGTAATCTGACCTGTCGTTTCATCATCCTAGTAATCACCAATGTTTGCAAATTTTGGATTTTAAGGAGAATCGATATTTACCTTTTTGATCTTTTGCAACTTTAAGAATTTGTTGGACAAAATATTCAGACCTTCTAAATCTTGGTTTCCTTCAGACTCTACAATATGTACATCTCATGGATCATCATCTTCTAGCTCCCCTGAAATATTGTAGCTCTCCATCATCTTTTCAATGGTCATGGTCCATTGAGGATAATTAGAGATTGGTATTGGTATTTATTCAAAAAACTTGGCTTTTATAACCTACAATGTTGCATCCATTGTTGGACTTTCATCTTCATAGCTAAAGGTCTGCCTAAAACTAGATGCTAAACTATCCTAGTCTGCAGTTCCTCATCGAAGCTCCAGTGACATATACCAATTCCTTGGTATCATATCCAATGTGTGTATGAACATGTGCACCCATTCTTGCTTTGGTATAGCCTTCCATATCATGCTACAAGTACTCAAGTGATTGACAGGACTAGTCAACCCAATATATTTTCCTCCAACATACTGGATCCCCTCACCAAACTATGTTTCTAGTAATCATTTTCACAGCGACCAACCTACTATAGACTGCTTATGAACAACCCACCACCTTGTCGGAGTAGCTTTCAGAGCCACATCTAATTCCAATAGTCGTTGTTTTTCTAGAACTTTAACCTCAAAATCAACAAAAAATGCATCAATATTAGGCAAGCCCTCGTAACTAGAGAGGTCACATACTCTTTTCCAACCCAACGTAATGATTTCGTAACCTGAGCACACCTTTGCATTAAGACTTCATGCATTCTGTTTTTCCAATTTTCTAGAGCTTCGCCATAATCATAAGAACATGAGCTAACACTCCACCAACTTAGTGTACCATTTGTTGTGGGATTGACATAATAATATATTATAGAGGAAATATTATAAATATACTCCAATTTATTGGCATCATACTCTCCTTGTACAAGTTTGACATACCTCTGTCCTTCCAAAGGATCCAAATGTACGACCAGTCTCATTTCTGAATTTTCGAATGAAATCACTCTGTTCTTGAAGTTAATAATTGTCCGATTTTCAATGGCCTAGTATATACCCAACGGTGCAGGATATTGATTGGTATCATTGACAATTTATATGACCTCAAAGTCTGCATAAGTGCACAATCCCTCCACCTCGGCAGGAACTCCTACCATTCTTCCAAATGGTATCACCTACTGCTGATTAGCCAATCTAAGTTGAACAGGAGACCACACCAACTTCAGCTTCCCCATACTTTCCCATTTATGCTTAGTAAGAATATTAACATCTAATCCCAAATATAAAATAATGAAATCCATATAATAATTGTTGATTTGTGCATTTAGTCGCAACTATCTCCCAATCTTTATTTTCTTTTGAATATGATTCACTGCCCTTTCTTCTATAATTTATTCTTATGACTCATATAATAAACTATGTGTTGCAGCTGCAACTTTTCTTCCCAAATTTCTTAAATTTTGGGCCCCTCCTCATGATTTTGCATTGTTGTAATCGTTGGATCCTTTGAGTTTTTGGTCGTGTTTTAATTTTAGATGATTGTAAAAGCTTAACTCTCGCCCAAGATTTGATTTTTGATTGTGTTGGGANGAAAAAGATCTTTGAAATGACAGATATGGGACATCTCCACTATTACTTAGGAATTGAAGTCACTCAACATCCTAAGTAAATATTCCTATCTCAAAAAAAATATGTTGGAGAACTACTAAACAAATTTTGCATGACAGAATGCAACCCTATCTCTACTCCAATGGAACAGAAAATAAAGCTCACATCAAGTGAAGGAAAAGAATTTGAGGATGCGACCAAGTATCGACAACTTGTGANTCGCAGATTCTAAGTTTGTTTTCGCTTGTTGATCGAACCAAGTGTTCTTTATTGTGGGTCGCCGTTGCGGAGGTATAACAGGTTTCTGTCCGTTGTTGAATTTGAGAAGCTGTCCAAAACACTTAAAGTCATTTTTTCAGGCGTCTTACTATGTTAAATTGGCGGCTGATAGCCTTTTCCCGTCCGCTGTTGCGGCTCCCAAATGATTTAGCCATCCTAAGTATGAAGAGCTCCGACTGCCGATGCGTGTTGACCTTTTCGTCGCATACGCATAGCATTTTCTTTTCCGCCGTTGCGGCTGGGAAAGTCATTTGGCTTCCGATGTAATGTCTTCCGACTTCCGATTGAGCTTTTCTCGCCCACGTTTCAGATGTCTCTAGCTCTTGTCCTTTCCGTCGTTGCGGCTCTCAAAGTCCTTCAGCTTCCGAAGTGTAAAGTCGTCCGACTTCCGGTTAAAGCTTCTCCCGCCCACGTTTCACGTGACTTTAGCCCTTGTCTTTTCTGCCATTGCGGCTAGGAAAGCCTTTTCGCGTCCGATGTCAAAGCCTTCCGACTGCCGATCTAGAACTTCCCCACCCAGGGCTTAATCAAAACTCTTTCCAGATCAAGAGAGGCACATGCCCGTTTTCTTGTGGATTAGTTGTTTCAGGTGGTTAATTTTAATGTTTAAAACACCAATCCAATGAATGGTGCTTGTCGATTGATTGCAGGTGGGTTCAGGAGATCGGTCAAACTACCGCGGCGTGGAGGAAGACGGACAGTTTGGTAGAGGCAGGGCCGAAACTAGCAGGATCACAAGAAGGACAAACAAGGGAAAAAGACAAAATGAATGGTGACAGAGGAGCAGCTCTGAAAGGTATGGCAGTTACTCAGCCAATCACGAGAATGCACAAAAAAGATAAAGGAATACGAAGCGTTGAGGAATAGGAAAGATCAGACGTTTGGGGGGAAGCCCAAGCGGTCTGCAGTTGTAGTTTAAATATGTGAAAGTAGAGCTTAGACGGGGACTTTTTCCCTGGAAAAACTTGTACACCATTTGCTTATAAGAGGAACTATTTCGTTTTACAATCAGAAACTGTAACTTTTTCCTGCTGGAGGAAGCGAAACGTGGAATGTATCAATGTGATTAAATGAACAATGTTGAAGGGGAACTATTTCGTTTTCAGCTGTGTTTCATTAACTGTGAGAGTGTTTAACTTCTTGAACCTATGTTCTTGTTGAATGCTTTTCAGTATATTTGGTGATGTTTTTCCACTGTGAGTAATGAATGTTGTTCATAAAACAATTGGCTAACTGGTTGTTCAAAAATCTGCAATTGTTCATGTGTCTTGAAAGAAGCGTCAGCTATCTGTAACTCTTCATTATGCATGTACAAAATATATTACTCACCAATGAATGATAATCCTACTCCCTAGGGATAGTTTAGGTAGTTAGTTTATTTTCTTGTTGTATGCAATTTGAATGCTTGTGAGCCTTAAGACGAGAGGTAAGAACCTGCGCATCACATTGTGATTGTTCCTTGCATCTTATCGCCCTGCATGGTTAATTAGGCACTTGCATATCATACATTTAGTCAAAAATACAAAAATACATGGTGGACCGGGCCGCAACCAGTAAAGCCTTTGTTTTTTGTTACTTTGACCTACGGTAGCCAGACCGCAAACCAGATGGATTCCCCATTCCAAACAGTCACGGGCTAGTTGGGAACGTTGACTGGGGAGAATCCCTTACTGTTTTTGCCTGCGAATTTCTGGGCCTCAACAGTTTTTTGGCGCTAGAAGGAGGGCCGCTAGTGTATGGCTGGCCGAGGAAACCCGTTTTCCCGAGATTATTCCACCGGTAACAGTTCTGAGAGCAGTGGGTTTCATAATCCAATTATGGAAGAAAGATAACATCTATATTCTGTTGGCAACGAAATTGTTAATGATCTCAGAAGACACACCAGGGCATACGTAAAGAAGATTGGAGGATTGCCAATCATCCCTGAATTGCCCAGAAGAGAGTATAAAAAGAAAGATCGTCCTGTAGCGGAAGACTCAGTGTTGGTTGGAGACTGGGAAGAGCTTGTAGAAACAGCCTTACAAGAAGTTGTACTACCTTTGAACCAAGAAGGCCCAAATACCCCTCACAGTTCTCCTGCTCGCACTCCTATTGGCTCACCTCCTCACTCTCCACCTAGACTCATGGCAGGAGTAAATGCTAACCAACCACCTAACCCACCAAATCCACCACCTACATGGAGAGCCAGATCACCATTAAACATGACACCTCCATTACATGACCTACCTCAAGCCTTTGACAAGATGTTGCCCAAGTTTGACCCCAATGAGAAAATACTAGTAGATGATCACCTACAAAGTTTTTACTTGGCAATTGAAGGATTAAGGGCCGGGGAGTATGAAGATGTAGTCTGCAGACTGTTCTTGCATACCCTTAAAGGAGCTGCAGCATCATGGTACTTTGGGTTGCCTGCTAACTCTATCCTTGATTGGGATACCTTCGAAAGAATTTTCAGAAGTAAGTATGCAACTCAGAAAACTCATGCAGCCCTCATGAAAGGGCTATGCACCTTGAAGAAAGAAAGAAAGGAAAAGGTGCACAGTTTCACACAAAGGTTTGCAGCCTATCTCAAGAATTTTTCTGAAACGGATAGACCTTCAGACAAAGTTCTGATTGAATATTATACTTCAGCTTTAGGCCCTGATTTGGCCATGTTTGCCAAAGGTAGGGCCAAGCCTACTTTGACGGAAACCTATGAAGAGGCAGAAGTAGTGGAAGCTGAAAGAGAAAGTATTGAGATGGAAAATGTTCTAGTCCGTCTGGCATCCAATGACAAAGTATGCCAAGTAATTAACATCGTGGTGGCTGATATACTAGATGCTTACGGTCTTGTCCTGAGCAGAGATTGGTTGGCCAAATTAAATGGATATTTCGCCTCAGATTGGTCCCATCTTTGGTTGCCATACAAAGGAGTCCGAACCAGATTAAGATTCTAAGAGAACCTCACATGAAGTACAATGTTACTCAACTGGAGGAGAAGAATGTACCAGTGGATTCTGTATTGGGAAACTATTTTATTGAGTTGGAACCAAGGAATTACCAAGCGGAAGAAGCCAGCAACACATCTAACACCCAGCCTGATCTCCTTCGATTCTCACAGGCTGATGAGATTGACTGTAATATAGTAAGCTTAGCAGTAGGAATAGATTCACCTTCAGTAGTTAGTGATTTTTGGACTTTGTTTTTTGATGGCTCTAAGACATTAGAGGGGTCAGGGGCTGGCTGTGTCCTGATCGACCCCCAGAAGAATAAACATTTTCTTTCATGTAGATTAGAGTTTGAGTGTACTAATAATACAGCTGAGTACGAAGCACTGGTGCAAGGCTTGAGGAAAGCGATTGAGTTAAAGGTAAGTAATCTAAAAGTTTTTGGAGATTCCGAAATTATTGTGAAACAAATCCGGAATCAAATACATTGTGTTTCTCCTCACTTAAAGGCTTACCAGAATGAGGTATGGGATTTGCTTAAATGTTTTAATGCATTCAATATTATTTCAATTCCAAGGCTTAAAAACGCAGCAGCTGACCTGTTGGCCACATCAGCCGCTAGGATCGTACCCACTAATAATCGATGTTTTGTCGAACTGCTTTTCAGGTCCTCAGTACCAGATATGATCACCAACTTGCGAGTGTTCGACGATGATCAACAAATAATAGAATGCTTGACAAATGACGAGGTCTTTAAAGGAGCCATTATAGATGATGAGGAACATCAGGCCGAGATGAAGTACGATAATTTCATTCCTAAAGGAGTCAGAACGTTAGAAAAAATGTTCGATTTAAATGAAAAATTCAGAAGACCAGCCAACGTGAAGACCCACAGCTCATCTCTGCAGTTCGAGCCGATAAATTTAGGGACTGAAACGAATCCTAAATTTGTGAATCTCAGCAAATGTTGTTCACCAACAGAAAGAGACAAGTTTGTCAGTCTGTTTAAACAATATAAAGATGTTTTCGCATGGACGTACGGAGATCTGAAAACATACGACAACAGCATCATCAAACATGTCATCCCCATTAAAGCAGGCGTCAAGCCATATCAGCAACCGTTAAGAAAAATGCATCCAAAATTGGAACCGTTGATTCAGAGTGAAGTGAAGAAATTATTGGATGCTAGAATCATTTTCAAAGTCAGACACTCTGAGTGGGTATCAAATCTGGTACCAGTAAGAAAAAATTCTGGAGAAATTAGACTCTGCATGGATTTCAAAAATCTAAACCGCGCTTCCGATAAAGATAACTACCCTGTGCCACCCATGGAGCAATTGCTGCAAATGGTCTCTGGTTCTGAACTGTTTTCATTATTAGATGGTTTCTCTGGCTACAATCAAGTGTTAGTAGCCGAAGAAGACATATTAAAGACAACGTTCAGGACCAAATGGGAAATCTTCGCCTACAGGAGAATGCCCTTTGGGATTATTAATGCTGGAGCAACATTTCAGAGGGCTATGGACATAGCTTTCCATGGGTTGATTGGCTGAAGTGCTGTAGTATACCTTGACGATATTACAATATTCTCAAAGAGAAGAGGAGAGCACGCGTTTCACCTAAGACAAATTTTCGAACGCTGTCGAAAATATGACATCTCACTCAATCCTAAGAAGTGTGTATTCGCTGTCACGGAGGGCAAGTTGCTGGGTCACATAGTTTCGAAGAAAGGAATCTCTATAGATCCAGAAAGAATTAAGGCTATTGAACAAATCCCCTTGCCCCATAATAAAAAGGGGATGCAATCATTTATGGGAACGATAAACTTCGTGCGAAGATTTGTGCCTGATTTTGCTCAGATTGTCAAACCACTACAGCAGATGGTAAAGCAAAATGCACTATTCAAGTGGACTGGAATTGAGAAGAGCACATTCAGCAAAATCAAAACTGTTGTGGCACACGCACCCTCCCTAAAAATCCCAGATTTTGACAAAGATTTTATCTTGTATACCTTTGCATCCGATGATTCACTAGCAGCAGTGCTCACCCAAAAGGAAGATGGGGGGGATGAATTCCCAATATCCTTTATGAGTACTGGCCTACAAGGGGCCGAATTGAATTACCCAGCTATTGATAAACAAGCTTACACTGTATTCAAAGCAGTAAAACAATTCAGGCCTTATATTTAAAAAAATAGAACCAAGGTGATCGTCCCCTACCCAGCTGTAAGGTCTCTTCTTATACAGAAGGAGTTAGGAGAAAGAAGAGGCAACTGGGTAACAGCTCTTCAAGAGTACGACCTTGAATTCAAGCCAACATCTATAGTTAAAGGACAAGGGTTGTGCAAACAGATGACAGAAAATGGGAGCAATGAAGAACACGCCTGGGAAGATGAAGCCGAACTACATGTAATGGAGGTATGTCCTTTGTTTACAGCTCCTGAGTCTTGGTATAGAGACCTTGTGCATTACCTGCAGGTAGGGTTGTTGCCAGAACATTGGAGTTCCAAGCAAAGAAGGGCGTTGCGTCTTAAATCAGCCTCCTATCAACTGGTTGAAGGAGTATTATTCAGAAAGAATTATGATGGGGTTCTTCTTAGATGCTTAGAGAAGGAAGATGCGAAGAAAGTAATGTCAGAATTGCATGACGGTCCTGCGAGGGGACATTATTCAGGAGATACTACGGCCCACAAAATATTCAGAGCCGGTTATTATTGGCCTACGCTCTTCAAAGATGCACACACACAAGTTAGAAAGTGTGATATTTGCCAAAGGTGTAGTGGGAGACAACCTAAAGCAGCAGCACCCCTAAAGCCTGTGATGATCGTGGAGCCATTCGAATAATGGGGGCCGGATATTATTGGAGAAATAAAACCGAATTCCTCTCTGCAGCACAAGTACATTCTGATCGCGACTGATTATTTCACTCGCTGGGTCGAAGCTATCCCGCTGCGCAAGATAAATGAAGACGAGGTCATCAGCTTCCTACAAGACCACATCATGACCAGGTTTGGAGTTCCAGTTTCGTTAGTTTTTGATAATGCTAAGTACTTTTCATCAATTAAATTGACTGCTTTTGCTCATGATAAAGAGATAAAATTGCATTAATCTGCTAATTACTATCCACAAGGAAATGGCCTGGCTGAATCCTCTAACAAAAATCTGATTAGAATTTTAAAGAAGACTGTGGTAGAAAACCAGAGGAGTTGGCACTCAGGATTACCAAATGCCCTTTGGGCTGATAGAGTCACCCCCAAGTCTGCGATTGGAGTGCCTTCATATACCCTTGTCTATGGTAAAGAAGCCATCCTTCCTCCCAATATCATGCTACCATCTTCCATACTAGCTCAAGAGTGTAGAGGGTCGGATGATGAAGTTTTTCAAATAAGAATATATAATCTCCTGAAAGCAGAAGAGGCTAGATCTAAAGCCAGAGAACGCTTTAAGCAACAACAAGAGTTAGTTAAGAGATGGTTCGACAAACATAAAGCTGGAACAAAAGAATTTGAAGTAGGAGACTTAGTCCTCAAATGGGATCAGCCCCATGATGAGAAAGGAAAGCACACTAAATTCCAGTAGTTGTGGGTAGGCCCTTTTCAGATTGCAGCAAAGCTTGGCCCTTCTACTTACAAGTTGCAGGATTTACAGGGGTGGGAAGAGAACTTACCAGTGAATGGTTTGGTTCTCAAGCCTTATTTTTCCTAAGTTTCTATGGGTTCTTCTGTCTTGTATACAAATAAGCTGTTTAGCTGTCTTTTGAGTCATGTTTTTCAGTTTGTTTTAGTTTAAGTTTTATTGATTTCAATAAAGGGAACGAACCCGCGGTCGCATGGAGAACATCAAAATGTTTGGGAATGATAGACATTTTTGAGTCTCAGACTGTGTGTTGCTAAAATAACTTCTTCCAGTTTAGCAGTTTTCTCGAATAAACTCTATGTGCATTGAAGTCCTGCTTAACCCCTGTGAAATAAACTGGATTCGAAGAGTCTGGAATACTATGTTGAGGCGCCATCCAGGTCACACTTAAAATGTTCTAAGGAGCGATAACAGAGGACCCATGGAAAGGAGCAAGGTGAACAGTATATTAAATATAAATGATCCCATGCCAAGAAACGAATGCCAAAAGGCAAATAAAGAGTAAAAAAACTCCTATGAAAGCATCATAAATCAAAGCAGGTGTTGAATCATAAGTACTAAATTGCCGAGAGATCCTCTCCGTCCGTGAGCTGAAACTTGAAGTACACCACTCACACAAAAGGACACTATGGGATAGAGGATCCTAAATTAAGATTCAGTAAGAAAGGCATGCAGGAGGACTCATATATGAAAGGGACAAAAGTCCAGAAGCACAAAAGTGCTAAAGTGGCATGGGAATGAGGAACAAACGAATATTTCTGTTTACCATATGCTACAATCATGTGGTGTCCAAGCTATCAGCTACCTGAAAACAAAAGTAATAATGAAACTCATCCTCTGGCCTCAACAGAGTTATCTGGACTTGAAAATCTTGGTTTCCACTCTCCCAAATTGGACTATCATCAATGATTAAAGGTACACACTTCTGGCATTTGAGAAATCCAGATAGCTGGAAGAATTCAATAGATGCATTTATTTTTAAATAGTTTGTTATTCAAAGAACAACCGCCCAGAGATCTAGGTTCACCAGGTAATCGCCAATTGTTGCAGCTGCAACTTTTCTTCCCAAATTTCTTAAATTTCGGGCCCCTCCTCATGATTTTGCATTGTTGTAATCATTGGATCCTTTGAGTTTTTGGTCGTGTTTTAATTTTAGATGATTGTAAAAGCTTAACTCTCACCCAAGATTCGATTTTTGATTGCGTTGGGAATTTATGGTGAGTCGCAGATTCTAAGTTTGTTTTCACTTGTTGATTGAACCAAGTGTTCTTTATTGTGGGTCGCCGTTGCGGAGGTATAACAGGTTTCTGTCCGTTGTTGAATTTGAGAAGCTATCCAAAACACTTAAGTCATTTTTTCAGGTGTCTTACTATGTTAAATCGGCGGCTGATAGCCTTTTCCCATCCGCCGTTGCGGCTCCCAAATCATTTAGCCATCCGAAGTATGAAGAGCTCCGACTACTGATGCGTGTTGAACTTTTCGTCGCATACCCATATCATTTTATTTTCCGCCGTTGCGGCTGGGAAAGTCATTTGGCTTCCGTTGTAATGTCTTCCGACTTCCGATTGAGCTTTTCCCGCCCGCGTTTCGGATGTCTCTAGCTTATGTCCTTTCCGCCATTGTGGCTCTCAAATTCCTTCAGCGTCCGAAGTGTAAAGCCGTCCGACTTCCGGTTAAAGCTTCTCCCACCCACGTTTCGCGTGACTTTAGCCCTTGTATTTTCCGCCATTGTGGCTAGGAAAGCCTTTTCGCGTCCAATGTCAAAGCCTTTCGACTGTCGATCTAGAACTTTCTCGCCCAGGGCTTAATCAAAACTCTTTCCAGATCAAGAGAGGCACATGGCCGTTTTCTTGTGGATTAGCTGTTTCAGGTGGTTAATTTTAATGTTTAAAACGCCAATCCAATGAATGGTGCTTGTCGATTGATTGCAGGTGGGTTCGGGAGATCGGTCAAACTACCGCGGCGTGGAGGAAGACGGACAGTTTGGTAGAGGCAGGGTCGAAACTAGCAGGATCACAAGAAGGACAAACGAGGGAAAAAGACAAATTAAATGGTGACAGAGGAGTAGCTCTGAAATGTCCGGTAGTTACTCAGCCAATCACGAGCATGCATAGAAAAGATAAAGGAATACGAAGCGTTGAGGAACATGAAAGATCAAACATTTGGGGGGTAGCCCAAGCGGTCTGCAGTTGTAGTTTAAATATGTGAAAGTAGAGCTTAGACGGGGAATTTTTCCCTGGAAAAACTTGTACACAATTTGCTTGTAAGAGGAACTATTTCGTTTTACAATCAGAAACTGCAACTTTTGCCTGCTGGAGGAAGCGAAATGTGGAATGTATCAATGTGATTAAATGAACAATGTTGAAGGGGAACTATTTCGTTTTCAGTTGTGTTTCATTAACTGTGAGAGTGTTTAACTTCTTGAACCTATGTTCTTGTTGAATGCTTTTCAGTATATTTGGTGATGTTTTTCCACCGTGAGTAATGAATGTTGTTCATAAAAAAATTGGCTAACTGGTTCTTCAAAAATCTGCAATTGTTCATGTGTCTTGAAAGAAGCGTCAGCTATCTGTAACTCTTCATTATGCATGTACAAAATATATTACTCACCAATGAATGATAATCCTGCTCCCTAGGGATAGTTTAGGTAGTTAGTTTATTTTCTTGTTGTATGCAATTTGGATGCTTATGAGCCTTAAGACGAGAGGTAATAACCTATGCATCACATTGTGATTGTTCCTTGCATCTTATCGCCCTGCATGGTTAATTATGCACTTGCATATCATACATTTAGTCAAAAATACAAAAATACACAGTGGACCGGGCCACAACCGGTAAAGGCTTTGTTTTTTGTTACTTTGACCTACGGTAGCCGGACCGCAAACCGGACGGATTCCCCATTCCAAACAGTCACGGGCCAGTTGGGAACGTTGATTGGGGAGAATCCCTTACTATTGTTGCCTGCAAATTTCGGGGCCTCAACACTATGCAACTCCCACGATGCTTTTTCATTCATAACTAGAGCTTGACAGCTCTTCAAGAACACTAGAACACTTACCTTAGGCTAGTGATTTCTCTGGAGTAGACTGATCGAAGCGAGGTGACATGTCATAGATAGACCCTTCATCAAATACTAGTGGAGCAACAAAAGTCAAGGCTCCCTTCTATCTCTGCATAAATTCATCATGGGATTCAAAGAAAACTCCCTTCTCTCTTTGGATGTCAAATGGTACCTATTGTTGTGTCGTTGGTCGAACCCTCGAATCCTGCATATGACTTCCTTTTCCATCTCTTGCTGCAACTCCTCCTCTGGTAACCACAACGACAGTAGATGACTTTTGTCTTGGCTTGATGTTGATTTTATAAACATTCTAGTTTGAATTCTGGATCTGATTATGGTTAGCATTTACCTACCACTTTGCTATGAGTTGTGGATAGTCCACAATAGTATATGATCCAACACCTTACAATATTATCATGTCAAGGTCGGGTTCTGATAGTCCCTTGCATAATGTCTTGGTTGGACACAATTGCAGTAAATCACCTAGATTCTACCTTAATTGAATCCTTCTCGTCCACATCCACATAGTCCACCTTGTGGTTGATTAAACTATGCATTACTTCTTTTAGTTTGCTCTTCTCATTTCATCAGATAAGTATTGATTGTGCATTCTATGATCAACTAGTATGCTTGACAATCCTCTCATCATGCCCCACAGATTGACAAAATTCACAAAATAGGTTCTAGAGAGTACTTACAATTTTGTGAAGTAAAGAACATTCCTCTGAATGATGCCCTCTAGTCTGACAAAATCTGAACCAACTTGTCGAATGTGATATCCTTCTATCTCCAGGTCGACAAGTGGATCAACATCACTCTTATCTTTCTAATATAAGCTGCAGATGTTTTTAGTTTGTTTCTCCATACTAGGCTTGTTCTTAATATTATATAACAGATCAATAAACTGTGCGACTGATTTATCATTGTGTATTAAATTAAGTATTTCCTATGATACATTATGATTATCGTCAGTTACTTCTTGCCTGGCAAATTCTTGGAACAAATTTGATGCATCATTGTATAATTGTTTTTGCTTTATAGGATTAGGATAATCATCTTTGTTTTTTATTTTACTTATTCATGGATTATCATTGCTAGTTTTTGTTCCCTTTTTAGTAACTACATGTAAATTCTTTGTATGAATTATATCACATTTCTGAACACACGCCAAGACATTAACATTTTTCATCTTATTTATTTTGTCAAGTATGGTGGGACAATCCTCTAGTGAGTGATCGCCCACCCCACAACTAGTACAAAATTTCAGGTCAGTCCGATCTTTATACAGACAGTCTATGTATCGGTGGCCTTCCTTATAACATATGAAACATTGAACTAGTCGTCGAGGTCAATTGTCCTGATTTCCATTGAATCAGCCTCGACCAGCAAATCCTCCACGATGATTGTTGTACTGGCGCTCATATCTCTGGCCTTCATATTTTTGATCATTTTTCCCATTCTGTTCATTACTTCTTGGAATGTTATCGTTGCTATTATGTGCGACATCATTGGTTTGATAGACTGCATGATAATTTTGTCGATTTTTCAGGCTCAAGTGGCAGTTGACTGTTGTATGAATTTTTACTTCGTAGATTGCACACCATGAAGCTGTGCTATTCTTCATGTTGAACTGAGAGTCCTTCATCGTGTTCTTGGAAAATATTACAAAATTTTTTTGTTTGGACAAATTGGACATCTTGTGGACAATTGTCCTTGGTGTGGCCAGTCGTTGAGCAGTTCGTGCACCAGATGTATTGACCTTTGTGGTTTAGTTCTCTTAATGAGTTTTTCATAATTTCTAACTGATACTCAATACGATTGTCGACCCGGTGTGCTGGGTAGTCATCGTCCATCTCGACTTGTAGTGCTTTCATCGGCGCTAAGTTCGTATGTTTTGAATGTGTCCAGACTTATATGTCTCCGGATCTTCTATACAAGTCCTACAAGAAACCATTGAATTAATATTTTTTCATCAATATTATAATCTAATTGGCTTAATAAGTCCTTTCGTCGCTTGTCGTAGTCCTGGACAGTTTCTGTGGTTTTCTGGACGGTCGTCTTCAATTTTTTTGCTGCCAGATGTTTTGCATCTGGTGTTTTGAATAAGGATAGAAACTGTTGCATAATTTCTACCTTAGTCATGTTAGTTGTCTTCTCGGTATATGTCATATACCAATTCAGTGCCCGCTTTCACAAGGCACCAACGAACTACACCATTTGTCTGTCTTCACCAGTTACAACGTTAGTGTCCCATGTCGATTCACAGATGAACCAATGTCATCTGGGGCACTCATCTCCCTCATAGAGGGGAATGTGTGTTGCGCTGTGCCCCATATTGTCGGTGTCAATGTCTTCTTTTGACGGTGGTGGGATATTCTCTTCGATTCTGTGTTGTTCACAGCTAGTTTCGATGGAACTCTCATTCTTGTCGGAATTTTTATTTATCGGTTCCTCCTCAACAAGTAGTTGAACCAATTTGACTTCCTCTGACGATGTCCAAGCCAATTGTTGTAGCTCGGATATTCTCCTTTGCGAGTCTGACTGTTCTGTGTTTCCTAAAGCTGGGTTTGGCAGGGGAATTTCTCCTTCATTACTTGGGTAGAGTAGGTTGATACTTCGGTTTCCTGGGTACGATTAGAATGTGACCTAGTTTCCTTCCTCGATGAATTACCAAATGATTTACATCGTTTCTTTCGTCATCTAGTCGGCTCCATACACCGAACTCACCAGCTCATAGCCTTAGGTATTCTTCGACAATGGCCTGCACTCGGGCACTCAAGTTTGAATTTATTGGAGATAGAGGTCCTACCTCATGGGGTATCTCAATATGGAGATCCTCACACTGCTTGATCCATAGGTCTTCCTCCATTGTTGACACTTATTCCTCATCGACGCCCTCTTCTTGTCGGTTATGACCCGACTTTGGCGGATTTCCTTCATTTTTAGTCACCTTGGCACTCATTCTTCTCTACAGCGCAATGGCCTTCTCTCTACGTTCCTCCCTTCTCTTATTCCTATTATCTCTCTCTATTTTCTACAAATCCGAAGTGCTTTTGTGCGTCACTGTCTGAATTATTTATTTCTTGTCCCGAATTTTCATTGCTGGCGGTTCCTTTTGCAGTCGACTAAGACCCTTCTACTCTACCCCGGTACATGACCAACTACCCCCTGATAGCCTACCCGACGCTTTAGTAAGCCCGGATAGTTCTGTCTATTTGTTCAAGAAGTACTCCCACTCCCTTTCTACAATAAATTTCTCCCACGCTTTCTGCTTCTTTGCCTAGTTAGTACTTGGTGGCGGTTTAATCAGTGATGGACGAGGATCGACAATATTCCCTAATCCCCTGTTGATTATGAATTTGAACATAAGGGTCGGCAGTGAGCACAGAAAATGCCCAGTGAAATCGTTATAGAATCTTGCTTCGATACTTTCGACAGAGACTCTCTCTTCCACAGCGCGGACTGTGCATAACTCGTCTGCAATTTTCTCAAACCACTCCGATAGATTCATTCTTCCCCCCTATTATCATTTTCTGGAGTTACTCTTGTTCCTTAGTGTCTACTAGATTTTTCATCCAGTAATTTCTTCAGAAACTAAGGCACCGATTGTACAAAATTTTCATGTGTTTTAGTGAAGAATTTCTTCTTCGCTTTGGCAATAGTCAGCTTGTTTCTTCGAGCGTAATTCTTCAGATAGTTTGCGATCTTACGCTCCCACCAGTCCTTAATCTCTTACTCTGATCTCATCTACTAATGGTCATTTCATCCGTACGTGTACTACCGGCAATGAAACCAATGTTGTAATCACTCAGATCACTAAGTTACCAATAATACACATAAGATTCATATAATCATAACAGAGACAAGAGACAAGAATAGTAGGTTGAAATAACAACTTATATTACTCAAAACACATATGGGTTCATACAAACATCAAACTGAACCAAGTTCGTATCTGGCCCAACAACCTATTATATATGATTACAAAACAATTATGAATAACTACTTGTCGGTTCAGTCAACCGACACGACCTATGGAGGTCGACCTAATCTCTAATTAGTCGGCTAACTAGTCTAGTCGGCTAACCGACTAGCTCCTCCAACAAGACACTATCTTCTGTTGCATCAAGGGTAGTCGGATATGCAGTAATAATGCAACTATAAACCATTCTTTGTGTTGGACATCCAACATTTGAAAACTTACCTTAGCCATTAATTTATTGAACCTTTGGTTGAAGTCCCATATGAATTCAGTCGATGATTGCTTGATCTCCTCGATCTCTGTAATACATTGTGACTCAGACTTTGACTTTTTAAACTTATCTTTTATCCTAGCCTGGATCTTAGTTAATGTCTTTTGCATACCTCCCACTAGAACAACATATAACTTCATTTACCAATCCAGGGCATGAACATGGAAAGTCATAATCATCTAGGCTCTATAGCATCATCTTGGACCTACTTGAAAATACATACACCTTCACACAGAAACCAGTGTTTTTCTGGATGCTCTGATCCATTTCCATGCAAAACAGGAAAATTCACACCATTCCTTGCCATTCTATGCCTTTGGGGTATTGAGTGACTTGAATTTAAAGGGACACTACTTGGAATTTTACTATTTAGTGTAATACTACTCTTACTATTACCACTATTTTGACTTGCTTGGAAAAACTACGATGAACTATTAGGTCTTACCTGTGTCTCTGGAGATGTACGGGGGGTCATGGGTATGTCGCACCCTCTAGTATGAGACATATATGTAGGTTCTTCTTGTTATTCTTCTTCTGAAATAAGCTGGTATTCCTCCTCTTCGTCGAGTTTTGGTACTGGTTCATTCTCTCTCCTTTCAGTCACATAATAACTCTCTCTCCTTGTCGCAATTCTCCTCCTCTTGTTCCACCAAAATATTTTTCCACTCCACAAGAACCACACTCTTTGTTTGTCTCACTCTCTTCTCCTCTTGTCATCCCAACTTATTCCACATATTCTCACAGACCTTCCTCCATTCGACACCCATTCCCACCATGCACAAGTGCTTTACTCGTCGAAGTTCATCCTCAAGACCCCTTTTTCACACAATAGAATTTTAATCCACAGATTCAAAGGTCTTAATAACTTCTCTACTGCATTGTGAGACTTGATAGTGTCGATAACAAACTCGATGATGTATCCCTCCAAGAGATTATCCACCCAGTAATCGACACCGCATGAAATCCTATTATTCACATTTTTCAGTCGTTGAATCAACTTAGGTTTCCAACTCTTAGGATTAGCCCCTTGACAACACCTATTTTGGAGGGTTAACCTCGATAACATTCATTCAGTAACACAGGAAATTTGCCAAGAAAATTTCATGGATATCATAATAAACATACTGACCTAACCACTCCTCTGAATTCAGCTGCAGATCTTGATTTTCATCTTCAGAAAACTCCCACTCCTTTTGAACCCAAGCCTCGATCTCAAGCTTATACGGATGCCACATCCACATTCCCCTTCAACACAGTTCCCAGTCCCGACAATGAAACTGTTTGTTGGCACAATTCTATCTCAACCCAAGTTGACACAACAAACTACCAACAAATACCCAAGATACCGACACAAAGGGGTCCAACCCTTTTGGAAACACCTAAAGAGAAGATGAGGTCTCACTCGAAGTACCTATGGGGACTACAGGAACCGGGTTTCTGCAACAAGGAAGGGGAATAATGCAACATTATAGAAAATACAACTCTGACAGGCTCATATCTTCAACAAATCATTCACTTCGACATATATCATAACAACCAACTATGACATATAACCAAGAGTGATAGCATAGTTTTTATTCATTCACTATTTCATTAATCACATTTAACTACCATCCAATGCAACAATAACCGAAATAACAAATCACACAACATCATACACATTTGGCACCAAATATTTTAACATGAAAACCCAAGATGGGAAAAATCCCAAAAGCATTCATTATAAAAGAGTCGCATTAATAGAACTCTTTATGTCTGTGCACATAGTATACAGAATTCTCTCCTCAACTCCTGACAACAATTTTTGCACACAAACTGCAAATCATATATCATCCTTGCATCTCTCGACAATTTGTACTTCAACACATACAACACAATACCTGGAGCTTCTATCCCAAGAGTAACATAATATTAAGTTCTTATTCCCAAAAATAAATAACCCCAAAATTCCCATCCCTTACATATTTATAGGCTCTTCCTAGTTGTTCATCCCCCGCCCACTAACCAATCCTAATAATGTAAGTGGACAAAAAGTCTTAACCTCTTAACCAACTTCATGGTTGGACATCGTTAAAACAACCCATCCTCCTTAAATCTCGGTTTCTTCCTCAAAGTTGTCCACTTCATTGAACCACTTTGTTGTAGCCCCATTCATACCCAAACCTATTTTCCAAAACGAGTACTTAAAATTTCCCCAAAAATTCCTAGGATCAACACAAGTGGAGCAGGCATTACTCGACACTTGGTCTCGATGATTCATATGCTTTTGAACATACAAAATGACATTCAGGATTTGGAGGAGGATGGTTAGGTAAAACTACAAGAGCTTGATCATCTGGTGCAAGTTATGATTGAGTGGTGTGTTGATATTGCTGAGCTCTTCCATCTCCCCTATTGGATGCTTGTACTTGTCATGGATCTCGAGATGGAAAACTATGCACAGGCCATGAAGGTGGAGAACAAGCTTGTTCACGCGGTGATGAATATTCCCGCAACCAACCAACTTGAGGTTAAGGAGGAAGCAAATCAACTAGTGAAGGACAATTTTGTAAAGGATAATAAACCCACAAATGCCCCTACTAGAAGCAACAAAACATGAATCTCTAGCCCCCAATTTGGATAGTGGAGAGCCCCCACGGAATAATAAACATTTGGACCATGGATCTTCAAAGTAGCTACTAATGATGATATATTTTTGCAGGCATACGATTCGATTGGTTTACTAACCTAAGTATTCTCAATGTTTTATGTCTGTAATTTTTTTTGGCTTTAGTCGGGACATCTTCGATTTTTACCATTCTTTTGTATGGGTCTGAATAATGGCATCTAGGAAGCTTTTTGGGGACCATTATCAGTTTTTTTCCCAATAATATTTGACTCTATTCTTGATCTTTTTTCTCTCATTGAGAGGATAAGCTTTTATTGTATGTATCTGTAAATTTTGTGAATATATAACGCAAGTTCTAAATTACAAAAAAAAATCTGTAGTTTGATCTTTTGATGGACAATAAATTGGCTTGATGATTTCCTTCATGATGAGAATTCAAATGTAATGATACTTAGTATCAACATGTTTTGTCTTCAAATGAAAAACTGAATTTTTGGCTAACATGATAATTGATTGCCTATTGATGAATAATGAGGTAACTTCTTTTTGAACAACTTTAAGATCCTGCAAAATCCTTTGTAACTAGACTATTTCACAAGTTGATTCCCAAGCTGAGATATATTTTGCTTCTACTATAGAATTTGCAAATGTATCCTAGTTTTTACAACTCCATAACACTACAAATAATCCCATACTCATTAAATAACCCAAATTAGATTCCCTATCATCAACATCTAAAGCAAAATATGCATCTCAGTAGCCAACAAGTTTAACTTTTTTGTTTCGTTTAAACTATGTCCAAAACCTTTTATTCAATGAATATGCCTTAGTACCCTTTTCGTCGCATTTCAATGACTTTCTTTGGGTTCTTTCATATACTTAGAAAGGATACCGACTAAAAAAAGATAAATCTGGCTTAGTATTAGTTAGATAGATTAGATTTCCAATTAACTGTCGATACCTAGTACTACTAATTAGTTCTCCACCTTCAAATTTATAAAGTTTTAAGTTTTGCTCCATGGGGGTGATGGTTGACTTGCATTTATCCATTCCAAACTTCTTCGATAATTTGGAAACATACATAGTTTGAGAAATAAATATGTTTCTTTCTCGTTGAATGACTTCAATTCCAAGATAGTAATGAAATAAACCCAAGTCTATGATTTCAAAACATGTTTGAAGTTATTGCTTCACCTAAGAAATATGATCATCATTATAACGTGTTATCAACAAATCATCAACATACATAACCAAAATGATTAAGTTACTTTCCTAGATTCGAAGATACAGAGTATTACTGGATGTGACTATAGAGAAAACCAATTGTATGTAAATAGGAAGCCATTTCAACATACTAAGCTATAAGATCTTGTTTTCACCCATTGATTCATTTCAAAACTCCTTCTATATGTTTTATGTTTCTCATAAGTCTTAACTTTGTGAAGTAACTTAGTTTACCACTTTGGTGTCTTGTGTGCAACTTGAGGTGGTGATGAAGTACCTTCCATAGAACTATTATCAATGTTAACTTGAGTTGAATCTTCTAAGTTAAATTTTGAATAATTTATTGAATCTTCATCTTCAACATATTTGTTTGAATTCCAAGTCATATCAAACCATCGGTCTTTCCTTGGTTTGTTTAAGTGTTGCATTCGCTGTTGTTCCTAAGCTACTTTTTGCTCCAAGTGATTAAGTAGTTTCTCAAATTCTTCTACACTTGACCTTTTTGTTTAATAAAAAAAAACATATTTGCTAACAATAAATAAGTTCCATTTGATAAAAGTATATGCCCCTTTTTTCTGTTCAAAATACCCAATTAGCATGCATTTCATATTTCTAGAATCTAACTTTGTCCAGTTCTCTTTTGGAACAAGGGCATAACAAACTGAACCGAAAATTCTAATATGTTTAATCATAGGTTTGAATCCATACCATGCCTCATAAGGAGTAATGCCATCCAAAGATGAAGAGGGAGATCGATTTCTCAAGTAAATTGTTGTATGTATTGCCTCAAACCAATAACTTGAATTTAATCCTTTGAAGAACAACACGTTGCTCTTGACATACCGAATAATGTTTGATTCATATGTTTTGTTAATCAATTTTGTTGTGGAGTAAAGAATTTAGTTAATTTCCTCCTAATTCCTTTTTCCCATCAATATGCTAAGAATTCGGTTGATGTAAATTCAACACCATTATTAGTTCTCAAAGTGGGAATTTTCTCTTTAGTTGCAGTTACAACCAAATTATGTAAATACTGAAACTTTGCAAATACCTTTGATTTATCCTTCAAAAAGTACACTTAAACCATCTTTTTTTGTATGTATCACATTATATTATCATAGAATATTTACATAGAAGTATAGTTTCCACCAGCTCAAAGCATCTGAAAAAAGCATGATAATCAGCTATGTAATCTAGGCCTATCACCTATCACAATATTGGTCACAAAAACACCCCTCCCTCAAGAGGTAAAACAGGGCTTAAATTCTAATGGACAGTTTTGCCATTGACATAAACATAAACTCTAACTACCCTCACTAACACCAATTAAAGCTGTGGGAATATTATAAACCCACTTCATACTGAGAATAAAAATATATAACCATTTTTTATTAAATTCCTACCTACTAGCCTATATAGTTGACATCCACTTTCACCACTTGGTCAATATTTGCCATATATACCCCATGAGCGCTTTTATCCTGATCCTAGTTAGATCCTTCTCACTTTATTGATTGCCATAATTAGTAACTGCACCTTCCTGTTGATTCTGTCTTTATTATGCTTTATTCCAGCTTTCCTGTGGATAAGGTAAAGCTCGTCAACCATGAAACTTCTATCTTTTTTTGCTAACCCATCCTCCATTATTTTCTCTCCATATTCTAGGATTAGCATGTTTTTCCACCATTCATGACAACTCACTCATGCTTTAGCTAATTCGTGAGGTCCTTTCCTGACTTGGAAAGTGCTTTAGCCACCTATGAGGGTTTATCATATTTGGTAAGTGTGCTTTATGAGCTAGCATTAGTTGTCTCCTAAGCAACTCGAATTTACCTATGGAGGATGTATTATTTATGTACATTAAGTTAATCAATAATACAATGGAAATATATTGGATCATTCTTCACTTCTCTTGTATCCAGTCTTACTATTCATCTCTCTAATTTCCTTGTGCATACTTGTGACAATTATCTTTGTAGTAAGATATACCTCATGTGCTTCTTCTTTGCATCAAGGCTCTATTTCTACATGGTATGAGAGATGCAATTTCTACAAAATCTTGATAATTATTGATTTCCATCTACTAAAATATCTACTAAAATTCCAACCAAGATACTAAGCAATAGACATAGACCCAAAATTGACTGACGAAACACCTCGAACAAATTGATTATGGAACTTGGGGATTCCTAGGCTGGCCATCCATATTTGAATGCAAGGGCATTGAAGGACCCTCTGTCCCAGAGCGCACCTGCATTGTCGACAAACCCCCAACCACATGCACCTGCAAAGACGAAACGAACACCCAACTTTCTAGTAGTGACATCGATATTTCTATGCATAAGTTGAGCATCTTCATAATGTTCCTTCCAAAGCTTAATTTGTTTATATTCTCCCTTTGACGTCTCCTCTCTCTCCATCGGGATGAGAGCCAAAAGACTCTTTACCAACCAATAATTCACCATTGATCGGTCATAGAGTGCCATGCAAGCTCGCATAGAGCTCAAGTATTTAATTCAGCCTGCGAGAGTATCCATTTCTTCCCCTGGAAGTGTAAATTCAAGCTCCTCCCATAATTCAAATTCAACTCCCTTGGTCTCCTTTTGAATCTCTCGGACAAACTTTCTGAAATTGAGAACCGCCTAAATGACCTTCTCCTGCTCCCGGTTAGATTTCGGTTGAGATTTGGTCTGCTTCCCCTTTCCCTCACCGCAAGATCTCCTACCCTGTGTTTCCATCACAACTCCTCCCAAACTAATCATTCTAACAAATAAACGACCCAACGACATCTAATGGGGTTCTCATAGACAAACCACCCAATCCAAGTTCGTTGACTCTTGTATCTTCCACCACCCTCAATATTTAAATGCAACACTCCATAAATTATCACAATTTATGAACTCAAGTTCGGTGGAGATAATCTAAGGTCTATATCCACAAATAATCCATCACCTTGCACAAACATCATCCCCTACATTTCTAAATTCACCTTCGGTATGCATTCGCATTGACTGGTACTATGTCCCCTTGGAGGCTAAATCCACTTTAATTTCCCACCTTTCCTCATTATCATGAAAGGAATTTTCGTGTGCCTTCGCCACGATTGTCTAGCAGCCCGCAACCTTCATGTGTCCTCCTATTGTTGCTACCTAGCACAGGGCTCCATTACTAGCACCCACATATGGGAACATCTAAACCATCTTGCTAAAGTCATGAATAAACAATAAAAAACGTGCATCCACCAAGTGAAGTGTCCCAAGGTCCACAAATATCACCATGAACAAGTTGTAATCTCCTTGTTTCCTTCCAAATTATTTTGGGAAATACTAACCTTCTTCATTTTCCATAAATGCAAGCTTGACATCTTGCATTTTCCTTCTGAAATGTGGGAAACCCCTTTACCATTCCTTGTTGTTGAAGTTGAAAAATACTATCAACATTCAAGTGACCAAAATGAATATGCCACAATCTAATGGGTGTAATACTGGTCTCAACTGAACCTACAGATTCCTTCATTGTTGGAATGATTGTGCCTTTCATTATAAGAAGTTTTCCATCCTCATAACATGTCATCATAGTTTTGTATGCATCTTTAATTGAGTTGATTTTAAGTATCCCATCTCCCATTACATTTTTATGTCCCGATTGGTTAATCAAAACCGAAGAAAACATTTTTTCTTAAATGAGGGGACGTACAAAACATTAAAGATCATTCTTTTCTCGATTCTTGACAAAAATACCTTTACTGAGCCTTTTCCTTGTGGTATGTGAGTGGTGTCATTTGCTAAAAAGATTGAATCCAAATGACAATCCTAATAATTTCAAAGGAAATATTTTATGTATGCCATATGTTGAGTGGCACATGTATCCATGATCCACGCATCCTCAAATCACTTCTGAAAGAGTAAATTGTTTGAACTAAGTTTTATTCTTTTGATTGTTGAAGTACTATAAAAACATATGCACAATTCTCATTATCTTATGTATGCACATATTGTTTCAATGAAGTATCTTTATGCATTACAATCTTGTGATAAGAAACTCTACAATAGGAGGCATAATGTCCAATATTATTACATTGAAAACAAGTTCCCTGTTTCTTGCCTCTTCCTCTTCCACCGTATTGTGAATGTTGATTTTCTTCTTCTTTTGAATTGTTTGTATTCCAAGTCATATCACCTCTACCTCTACCTCGATTTCTTCCTCTTCCTCACCCTTAACCACCATAACCATGATTTGAATATTGAAATGAATTGCATTGATGTTCATTCCCTTTCTGATCATTACCTTTGGTAGGATAAACACATTTTCCTGTGGATTGTTTTCTTGTGCTCATAACCAATACATCCTCTCATATTTTCTTTGACTTGCCAAAAGTTATATCATTGTTAGCTAGAATCTCATTGAGTCTATCACAATTTATATTCTCCAATTTATTTGTAATTTGTAATGTTCCCAAAAAATGCTTGAATGATTCTGGCTAACCTGCTATCAAAATTGTAACCATCAAATTGTATTAAATTTTACTAAAATGAGCCTTAGTAATTTATTGTATAGTATTTTTAAGTCTTCAAAAGTATTCCATAATATCTCCTCCCTGAGTCAATTTTTGTTGAAATAAATTTACTTAAAGATCAATTTTTCTAGCCTCGAGTTGTGAATCAAACAAATATTTGACTGTTTTCTAGGTTGTGTAAGCATCACCAGAATTTTCAATGTGCACAAAAACATTACCTGAAACAATGCTTTGGATGAGTGCAAATTCCTTCTCATATTTCAACTCCCTTTTTGATAATTGATTAGCATTAGTAGGTTTGGTACGTTGTGTATTAGAAATTCCATCCCACAATACATTATAGATCAATGTGCTTTGAATATGCCTACACCACACTTTGTAATTCTTTGAACCCACCAATTTGTCAAAATCATTAATTAGACTAACAAATTTAGACATTGTAAATGATGAAGCACTTTGACAAATTCATATACACCTCAGGTAATAAAAAAATGAATAGAATGGAACAAGATATGCACTTTATAACTCCAAAAAGCAACAAAATAAACCTTTTATCTCCAAAAGATAATGATTAACACCTTATTTCACCAAAAGAAAATAAATCTCCTTATATCACTAAAAATGTATCTCGAATGTTTTCAATTGTAATTTTGTCAAGTGTGAAAAATATGTAATTGTTACACCGTCATCAAGAAGCTAACCACACAGAAAGTAAACCAGCATAGGAAATCCAATCATCACCAAATGCGCCACACTCCATGCAAATTAATAAAGGAGATCTACACGGGCTTATCCTTGACCCACATATAGTCTCACCAAAAATAATTGATTGAGATGTATTGTGCTCTAATCAATTCTTGTAATTACAATATGATCATTTTACAATTCAAGGAAAGAAAAATATATCAAAATCCTATATTTTTCCTTTTTATAACTTAAAACCAAATTATATTAGCTTATTATAAAAAAAAAATGGTTATTAAGCTCCTTATTAATCCAAGCCAATTTTTCTGCCTTGAGTATATCAACTTTTACAATTTCTCACATTTTAAAATGGAGTGGTAAAAATAAAATAAAACAATTTTTAAACTTAATGCACATGAAATATCAAAATTAGGGTTTTATTCAATAGAGATTTTGATGAGTTGTTGTGACTTGCAAATGTTGTGATAATTTGTTGTGATCTACAAAAGGTTAATAATTTCATAGTACGTTGCACACCACCTCAACCTTCAAAACAACCTTCAAACAACTTAACTTTTGATCACCACTTTCAATGGAAAAATCATCTTTCAGAATCTCGTCGACAAACAAAACACGGTCCTTGAGCCTAGGCTCTACAAAATTAAGATACGCGTGACACTTGATCAGGCATATGAGAACATTTTCCCTAGAATCCCGTAGTGGTTTGCTGTCCTCAAATAT
Organism: Pseudotsuga menziesii; assembly: GCA_001517045.1. NCBI lineage: Eukaryota > Viridiplantae > Streptophyta > Pinopsida > Pinales > Pinaceae > Pseudotsuga > Pseudotsuga menziesii. The sequence goes on along the minus strand of LPNX010844083.1, from coordinate 167,963 downwards.
ATTGTTAGTGTACGTTGTTGATTTTTTCTTCAATGGTCCAATTGTAATAACTATATCATTTTCAGGGATTAATTTCTTTCACAAACGCTCAAATAATATAAACATTTCCTTCAACAAAGGTTCGCACTTTCTTGATTTAGCCCAAAAAAAACACAAAATAACAACTCAGGATTAAAATTTTGATATTCTGAGACCTTGAAAATTTCCTCTACCTTCGTCAATGGGAGATGCAAATTTCATTCTTCAACATATTCCAACCAAGACATAGTGGATTCTGCATAGTGGTCCATAATCTTTTCTTTCTCCTGCTCTTCTTGGATTTCTTCATGTGTTGGTTGTTCTTCCATGAGATGTAGACCTAAAGCTTGGCAATTTGAATCAGCTAGCAATTTAGCTAAACCTTGTCCCTTTACTAGCTTTGTAGGTCTAATGTCTACATCATATTCCATTATTTTTGCAATCCACTTCCCTCTTTTTCCCTCACTGTCAGGCTGAGTGAAAACATCCTTAATGGCAGCATTAGGAACATAAGCAATAAACTTGGAATGTAAAACATAAATTCTGAAAAACTTCAATGCTTTTACCAATGAATAAGACTGCTTCTCTAAAGTGTTGTATTTTAGCTCTGAGTCTCTGAGAGTCTTGCTGAAAAATGCAATAGGTTGTTCAAGACCATCCTTATTCTTCTGTAATAAAACAACAGCCAATGTATCTTCAGATGCAAAAGAAAAATTTAAAAATTCCTTTTGTAAAATCAGGACTTACTAATACTGGAGCTTCCGTAAGGGCCATTTTAATATTTTCAAATGAGTTTTTTGCTTCTGTAGTCCACTTGACCTCCTGATCTTTCTTCAACATAGCTGTAATCTGTTTGATGGTTTCGGCAAAATTTGGTATGAACCAATGCAGAAAATTGATTTTACCAATGAAAGATATTACATCCTTCTTGCTCCTTGGTAAACTTATTTTCAGTATTGATTTCACCCTTTTCGGATCAATCCTTATGCCATCAGCTGAAACTAAATGACCCAATAACTTACCCTCTTATACAACAAAATGTGATTTCTTTGGATTGAGAGATAAACCATATTTTCTGCATTCAGAAAAGTTTTTTTAAGTGTTTTAGATGCTCATCATCTGATTGTGAAAAGACTGTAATATCATCTACGTAAATCACTACAAACTTATCTCTTTCCCCTACAAAGGCTATGTCCATAGCTCTTTGAAAAGTAGCTCTAGCATTCATTAATCCAAAAGGCATTTTGTTGTACATGAAAGTACCCCAAGCCATAGTAAAAGCTATTTTTTTTCTCTATCATCAAGGTGCATGACAATTTGATTATATCCAGAAAAACCAACAACCATAGAAATTCTTTGTGCACCAACTACCTTCTGCAATATTTGTTCTATTTTTGGTAAAGGGTAATTATTCTTCAATGAAGACCTATTCAGATTTCGAAAATCAACACACAGTCTGATCTCACCATTCTTTTTCTTGACAGGAACTAAATTGGCTACCCATGAAGAATATCTGAGGGGAACAATAATCTTAGCATCTAATAACTTTTTCACCTCCTTTTCTATAATAGGAAACAAAGCTGGATTTATCCTCCTTAATTTCTGTCTGAAAGGTTTAACATTTGGTTTTAAAGGCACTTTATGATGTATAATTCCAGTATCATATGTCTTCAAATCTTCATATGACCAAGCAAAAACATCAACATATTCTTTTAACAACTTGATGTACCTGTTTCTCTGCTCTGCTGTAAGTGCTTTTGAAATCTTCACCATTCTAGGATGTTCAAGGGTGCCAATATTATAGTCCACTACATTTTCTTCTGAAGACTATTAAACAGGTTTTAAAGGTGTATCATCCTTTGAAAATATCCTCTCTAAAGAAACCAAACCCTTAGGAATGAAATTACTTTTAAATTCAATAATCTTGTGACATGCAATCTCCTTTTCTGCAATACCTTCAAACTCTTCAACCTCATCATCTTGTTCTTGATCAATTAAGGAATTGGAAAACTCACCTGTCAGCTCTAAAAACCTTTTTATTTCAATATCATCTTCAAAAACTTTCCATTGCTTTACATTATTAGGCACAGAAGGTCTGTACCTAACCTGAATAGGATACTTTAGCTGTGTTGTTTTGGGAATCCTGAAATGTGTGGCTGCTAGGGCAAGAGAATCAATAGTTTGGTTATGATTCCTAGGAATATAAGTGATATTAAAATCCACAAAGTAATTGTCTATCATATCCCATACTTCATTACAATACACTTTCAGCAAATCTTGTTTTACTTGATAATTGTTCCTCACTTGCTAAACAACCAACTCGGAGTCGCCATACACACAAATCTGCTGAATACCTAAGTTTTTTGCAGCTTTCAAACCTAACAACAAAGATTCATATTCTACAGTATTATTGGTGGTAATAAATTCCAATTTATACATTAACCTTACTGCTTCACCACCAGGAGATATTAGAAGAACCCTTGCGCCAACACCCTCCTTACATGATGATCCATCAAAATACATTTGCCAAAGTTCATCTTCTTGTTCCCTAGTGTATTTGACTGGCTTCTCTTTTTCAACCTGTAATAAACCAGTAGTATCATTATCATCACTAAAATGCAACATACAAGTACCCAAATCCTTGTCAACAACATACAAGGGATGATTTGTAGGGTTCTTGTCATGAGTCACAATATAAGCAAATTGTAACTCTCCATATAACCTTCTGTTTTCTCCTCCAAATACAGGAATGGTGGCATATGTTAAGTCCATTTGTAGAGTTCCAACCTTCTTGGCCCAAGATCTAGAAAGGAGCAGTCCAAACTTAGGGGTAATGTCTGCTACTACCACATCCATAATCACACTCTTCATTGGTAACTGAGCTAAACTAACCACCATATCTTTTATCACTCCTAAACATTTTATAGCTCGTGAAGCAAAAGCATACAAATCATGATAAGGCTTTGTTATGCTCAAACCTAAAGCCTCCGTGACAGCTTTTGGCATTAGGTTATGAGATGCTCCTGAATCCTAAAGGCAATTATGTATCATCTACTCATGAATACTTAGTGTGATGTAAAAAGGAGGTGATGCACTTGCCTCATTTTCAGTTTTTTCTGCCAAGGATGACCCAATAAAGATTTTAGGACTTTCCTCCTATAAGTTGACTGTGCCAGAGGGAAGTTGACTATTTGTTGAACCAATCATTTTTAGAATTGAATTTTTGTAAGAAGGATTCTTCATCAACTCAGTGAAAGGCATAGGGATCTTGATTTTTCCTAATTCATTTTCAAGGTTGAAATTCCGCATACTTTTATTCACCTCTTCAACTTCAACATTCTTCTTTTGTTTATCATGATTTTGTTTTTTCTCTAACACTGGATCAGACTGCTATTTAGGAGGCAAAACTACCTTTTTCTTAGGATTTTGAACTACTTGCTTTGGACCTGATCTTAAATTTAAAGTTTTCTTTGGCTCAGTTTGATATGTATCAGCAGTTACAACAGTCACTTCAAGATTCAAATCATTTTCTGTTTCAAACACATCTGCATCATAATATTCTGAGTTTAAAAAATCTTCTTCAGTCAACTGTTCTCCAAAATAATTCATATCCTGATCCGGATCCTCAAAGAACTCTTCCTCTTCAATTTCTTCTTCATCAACTACATTATTATGAAGTGGTGGTGGTACTTTTGATCCTCAGTTTCTCTCCTTTCTCGTTGTATATCATTGTTTCTTCTCTCTCTGGGAATGAAACGAGGTACAAACTGTCTTCTGAATTGGTTTGGATTATTAGGGTTTCTGTCGCCCTCTTGAACAGGCTTATTTGAATTTTTCTCTAATTCCAACTTATTTAGTTTTGTTGTTAGGATCTTTACTAGCTTGGCCATCTCATCGATTTTACCTTCTGTAGAGTGGGATGTTGAAACCCCTAGAGCTGCCTCTTTCTTACCCTTCATGTCATATAACTGCTGAGTTGTATTTCTCTTCAGTCTATTAGAAGCTAATATATTAGACTCCACTTCTAATGCTGACTCTTGCATGTTAAGTAAGGTAACACGTCTTCTTTCTCTCAAGAGTAGGGAAAAATCATGATCAAAAGCATTGGCATAAGTAAGTTTTGCAGAAGTTTCTGAAGGTTTAATCTCTGTAGGGATCTGCCATACATTTTATTGAACCTTTTCGAAAAATCAGCTATGGTTTCATCCTTCTTTCTCCTAAGGGCTCCAAACTCAGTAATGTAATATGTGCGATCCTTGGTATCACCCCACTGTCTCATGAAAAGATCCTGAAGCTCTTCTATTATAGTAATAGAATATGCAGGTAACTCTCTAAACCATTTTCTGACCTCTCCATCAAGACTCTGCATGAACATCCTCATCCACACATCCTTGGCCTCAATATTCTGATTATCTGCATAACTGAGAAATGCATCCCAATGCTCCTCAGCTGTGGTTTCACCTTGTCCATTAAACCTAGGCAAGTATTTTTGGTAATCACCCCCAGGAAGTGCATTCAAAGGCTGAGGAAAAACTAAAGGTGCATACCTAGCTGCCACCATTCGGTACATCATGTCTAATGGCTGATTTTGGGTTGCCATCTTTAAGTTGACTGGTTTAGGTGATGGAAAGACTTAACTAGAACTTGGCTGAAACGGAGTTTTACTAGCTTTGAGGTGAAATAAAGGGATTTTTCCAGGAGATATAGTCTTCACCTTCTTGAAAGATTGAGGATCAGTAAAAACTTGAAAATTACTAACAGGGATTGTAGGCTTCAACCAACATGAATCATGTACTTCTCCCTTCAAAACAGAAAAAGGTGATGATATGTCTAGTTGATCAGGGTTACATACGACTGGTGATGATTGAGACCTTCTGATTTTCCTAGATGTTTTCAATATCTGTTCTGGGTCTGAGACACCCAGTTGTAAAGGTGAACTAGGTCTACTTCTTGTTCCAACTCCCTTAGTAGCCACTGTGAAATACTGGAGAAAAGTAGTCTTTAAAATTTGTTGGTTTAAGTTCACCTCTCAAAACTAGTGAAATGATGAGTATCCCAGGGAAAATAGGTTTTCAACTTCGTCCCCGGCAATAGCGCCAAAAATGTTAGTGCCAGAAATTGTTCCTAGACTACGAAAGAACAAGCCAACACAATCTCAATAAACATAATTAAGTAAAATAGGTTTTTCTAGGGTTTTAGTTGTAAAGTTTGTAGACAAGAGGGAAGCAACTTCATGAAACCAAAGCAAACACTAAATCATGACCATTTGAAGGAATGAGATGCATAATATATAGAACATAAACCAAACACAATAATCATAGTACTGAGTTCCACCCACAGTTAACAAGCATTTCATGCATAAAAACCTTAAACAGGAAATGAATATACTAATTGAGTGATTAACACAAATCAGAAATGAAACCAGTCAATAGTCTAAATAGGGCTTATAGTTGCATATATTTCATAATTCAGTCATCAAAAACACATAAGAGTTTTTACACTTAGCTCATAAAACACAGCCTGATAGCCTCCCCTTGCATCAAAAATTGAACTCTTGGTCCTTTCCCAGACTTACATTTATCTTGATCCTTCCAAAACAGTTACATAACTGATCCAAAACTACTTTTAGGTCATCTATCGAATTGTTCAATATAAACTATCATTATACAAAATGAAATAATTCTTTCAAACTAACTAATAACTGCTCTTCTTAATGTACTTTTACAAGTCTTTTGCTGCCTCTGCTAAAAGAGCAATTCCCTCTAAAGCTCGGGCTTTCCTTCTGGCCTTCTGGTGATATGCTTCCAAATCTGCAACTCTTCTTGTCAACTCTTCATTCTGATGTGTCAGCTCTTGAATAGTTTGCTTTAGTTCCGTAAACTGGTTCTCTGTATGTATTTTTCTTTTTAAAGCTTCTTTAGAAACTGAAATCAATTCCTGATAGTGACTATTTACTTCTTCCAGATATTCTCTCAGTCTTTTATTTGCAGTCACTAATCCTTCATTTCTTTCATGCAGGTACTCAATTTGATGCTTGTATTGCTTGATTCTCCTTTGCAAATTTTCATTTTCAGAATCCATGTATTTTCCTTCTAACACTGGCTGCATTCCTTAAGGTATCCAAGGGATTTTTAGCTTTCTAAAAAATTCTTCATCTTCTTCCATATGCTTTGTCAAGGTCATTGGAATTTCTGAATACCCTTCAGCTTCAATACTGCACTTATCTGATTTCTCAGCCACCTCTCCTTTCTCTATACCAAGGCTCTTTAAATGATTTTGATGCTATTCTAGAATCATCTTCTCTCAAACCTCCATGAATATTTCTAAGATCTTAGTATCAGTGAAAACTGGTTTATCTTCTGAAACTATTTGTTTTTTACCCTTCATAACCTTTTTGTTTTCATCTTCACTGTCTTCTAATTTCTCCTGAGATGATGAATCTTCTATTATTGTAATATTCTTTTCAGCGAGTTTAGGGTTTAAAAACTTCTTCATATTTAACCTGAGTTTATTCTTTGGCCTTGTCTTGGGCCTCCAAACTGCTCCAACCTCTCCTAACATTTTCAAAACTTTCCCTTGATGTGTTATTGAAGTTAGTTCAACAACTTTCATTTTATTCCTTCATGACATTGTCTCTTCTTCAGAATGGGTGTGTATCTCCTATTTATAATAAACCCTAGCTTTATCAATGGTATGAACCCTAGCTTCATTAGATAAAGATTTTTCCTCTTCTTCAGAGAGTACTGTAATAGGGGCTTGTTCATGTTCCTTCACATCTTCATTTACAATTTGGTTCAGTTCCTCAGGAGACGCATCTTCTACAGGATCAATTTCCTTCACTTCTGACTTTGAAACTTTCTTCAACATTACTTTGTTGTTCAATTTCAATGTTTTCATCTTCTTGGTTCGAAGATTTTCCTGGTTCACCACCTTCTTCATTCTTGATTGTGACTTTCTTTTTAAGTTTCTTGATCAAATTTTGACCTTTATCTAACTGTCTCTTCTGAGACTGCTCTTCCTTCTCTGTTTGGAAACCCGACCAAAATAGGAAGTATTCCCATGTCTTCTCTCTTTTCTGAAGTACAGTGCTTATGACTAGTTTTATAAGCCCATGATGAAATATTGATTGTTTGGTGTGATCCTAATGTTCTTTCACCCTACTAGACATCTTCTGCAAGATTTTCAAGAAGAAGAATGGGAGATTCATTTTGGATTCATGACTGAGATGTTGAAGGAATCTAAAATGATACTTAAAAACAAAAGCAAATCTCCCTTCACAAGTGATATAGCTTTGTAAGATTTTGATAGGATCTATCCATTATGGTTTAAATTTTTGAATTGGTACTCCCTTTCCCCAATCTGCTACTACATTTGGAAGTAGATATCTCTGAGCATCAAAAGTGAAAGGCACTTTTTTAAACCAGTATTCACCCTCATTTAAAATCCCTGTAGCTTCTGCTAACAATTCCCTAGTCAGTTTAAACTTCAAAGTATCAAAAGATACCATATCCTTATCCATACATTGAGCGAATTTATAAGAGACTTCTGAGTGATAACCTTCAATTCTTTCAAAAAACACTAACCACCATGCCTCTGAAAATAGTTTTGCACAATATGGAAAAGTTTGAACCCAACTCATGTTTGAAGGTTCTGCTCAACTCATGTTTGAAGGTTCTGCTCTATTAGTCTTACCACTTATTTTCATTTTGAGCAATTGTCAAATAGCTTTTGTCAATAAAACAAACTATGAATCTCTTCAAGTCTTGACAATCTGATAGACAATGTTGTATTGGGAAACCTAAAACCCTAAATTGAACTCTCTCGTTTAAATTAATAAATACTTTAATTCCATTAACAGAGAATTCGTTATTTAGTATGAATTAGGTTTATAAGCTAATAATCTTCAATCAATTTTGTCATTAATCCTCTGCTTAGAAAAAACCCAAATTCATGAAATTTGGTAACGATTTGCAGCCTGCCTATCAAAGTGATGAATCCAGGTGCTGGAATTGTGTTTTCTTGACTGTCAGGTGTCCAATTGCATTCCTCAATCTTCTCTAATCACTTAGATAACTCCAAACGACCACTCCTCAAAGCCCTAGTTTTTCTCCCTGTTTCAAAATTTGACTACAAACTGCTGATTCTTCGCCACTAACTTCATCTGCTATACATGCACTTCAGGTGATATGAGATTCAAGGCGCATTTGTCTCATTATGTTCAACCATCATTATTCCATCACTCTGCAACAGACCACCGCGACTCGCCCTCATGATGATTTACTTGACGTATTCACTCCTGTCACAATGATCATTCTAGAGGAAACACGTATCAAATCCATCAACCCAGTATGAATGACATCTCATGTGTGAGAATTTCAAAAAATCTGACCCAAAAATGATGATTTTTGAACTGCACGACTTTCTTGTAGCGCATGTGTGCAATTTTTCCAGGTTTGCGCTACAAGAAAATTTGCTTTAATGATTTTCAAAAATAAAACTCATAATAATGGTTTAACCTTGGTTAAAGAACCTCAATCAAGATTTTATGTTATTTTTTTAAGACCTTTTAATCCATATAAACATTCTATAAGCCCTCTAACTATGAATTCTAATAAATCAAACCAAAATTTGAAAAATAAATCTAAGAAATCATATAAACATGAAAATTAAAGAAAAAAGATTCAAATTATCCTAAGAAACAAAATTTTCTAGGAGAAATGAATAAAACCAAGTTTCAAAACATAAACACAAGTATTTAAAAATGGAAAACAAAAATAGGCTCTAACAGACTGGATACATAAGCCTAACAAAAACATAGTTCCATTTCAAACATTTGGAAGGTAGCTTTGAACGCTTTCGATCTCATTGAAATCATTTGGCATGGAAGATAGGGAATGATTAGAACTGCAGGCTAGGTATTGATCCATGGTCGGGGAGTGACAAGAAAAAACTCCTTTATTAGGCTCTTATGCTTCTCCTAAAATATAAGGGAATTTATCTGCCATCCCATGCTGCAAACCCAAATAATTCCACCTTATGGAACTAAGGTTGGCTCACTACAGACCACCTAGAACTTGAAGGTGAGTTGGCTAGGGAATGGTAAAATTATATAATTTCCTTAGGAAGGGGACATATGAAGATATCAAACATTGAAAATGAACTGATTTGGGATGTCAATGAACAAGGTAATTTCACTCCCAAATTAGGATACCTCCAACTCATTTCCAATGTACTTTTTCCAATGTACTCAACAAGGATCTCAAATGGTGGTGGAGGAGACAATGGAAATTAAAATGCCTTACAAAAAACAAAATCTTCATGTGGTTCCTTCTAGAAAACAAGGTTACAGCTTGGGATGTGTTGCAAAATCATAGTTTTAAGGGTATGGGTTGGTTCCCCCTATGTTAGAATGATGCATAATCTATTTTACACCTCTTTGTGAAATGTCACTTCACAAAAATGGTCTGGAAAGAGTGATGTTCTATCATACGTAAGCAGTTCCAACGTCAAGGTGATAACACTGAGGAAATTCTCTAGAGATGGTTACAGAACCAATATTTCTCTCAAGCCAAATATTTTCCACTAATCATATGTTGGGGAGTTTGGATGGCCAGAAACCAGAGCATTTTTCAAGAAAAAGTCTCCAACCCAAACATTTTAGCTACAAAAGGTCTTGGAATAATATCATACTTTCCACAGGGAAATGAGGGGGGATCATTAAGGATAAACACTGAATTAGAAATCAATAAACATATTCCATGGGTTTTTTTTCAATGACGCATAACAAGGCATTCCTCCTTCCTATGGAGGGGGAAGCACACTTCATCTTTATGATTCCATCTATTACAAACTGAAGGTCGATCCGTGATTTGGAACCAATAATTTTGCAGTATTATTGTCCTTAAAACTCCTCGTCCTCTTTCTTCTGGAAGAAGGTTACAGTGAGATCCAAATTTTTGGAGACTCGAGTTTGGTTATCAATTGGGTAAATGAAACTCAATAGTACCACAATATCCATTTAAAGCCTCTTCTTGTAGATATTCTCAACATAAAATATAGTTTCTCATATTTATATTGTAAACATGTTTATAGGAAAAATAACAGAGAAGTTGACGAGCTTTCAAAAGAAGGCATTCCAATTGTTGTAGGACAATGTCATATCACTAAACTCAACAATGAAGGGATTTTTTCTTTTTACCATAGACCTTTTATCGATGGGATGATTCATGTTGATGGTTGATCACATGGTTTTAGCATAAACAACTATATCTAGTTAGAGTTTAAAGAGCTTTTGTTCACCATACATATCGAACTTATGAATAAGTTAGAGTCTGTTTGTCCTCACAAAATTATGTCGACATATTTTGTTATGTAAAATTTGTTTTTTTATAGACAGAAATCACCCTTACAGGTGGGAAATTATTAGGATATGCATTGAAGCAATTCCAACTTAATATTCATATCAATTGAAGGGCTCATTTAGGTTTGCAATGAGTCTTATTACATGCTACTGTCAATGCAAGATCAAAATGAATTGCTTCAACACTGCACTCTTTTTGGATACAATATGCCATGGCATATTTGCAGAAATGCAATTTTGTTTTTTTATATAAATAAAATTACTAATTTTTTCTTTGGAACACACACACACACACAACTTTAACAACAACAAAAAACCTAAAACTAAAAAATAATTTTTTTTAATACAAATTAAAAATACAAAAATACAAATCAAAATACAAAATATAAAAAACTCAAAAAAATTAAAATTTAATTAAAATTTAAAATTAATAATTGAAATTAAAAAATAAAACAAATTATAAAATACAAAGCAAAAAGAAAACCAAAATAATTCACTTTCTCTTAGAGTGTCCCACTTTTTTTTTAACAGAAACCATGTAGATATTATATTAATTAAAAAACTGTAGCCAACCAAGCTTACAAAAAAGGGAGGTCTGAGACCTACATAAAGTTATGGAAAAATCCAAAATAACAGAGATATTTGAGCTGGTAACTAGTGTCTTTAACTTGCATCTAAGCCAAATAAAACTTTCAAATCCCCTCGAAGGGTAGATTCGAACGAAGACGCCTAAAACAAAAGGACAAAAAAACATAAAATACCCATGAGGCTAGGCTTTCTCTTGCTGCTTTCCTTTTTTATTATTATCTTTGACAGACTGCTCCATAAAGGCTTCCTCCATTACTTGGTCTCTGTTCAGGTTGTCTTGTATGTGACTGCTCTGGTTCATATTTACCAACTTCTTCAAATCATCCTTCTTGTAGCCTACATTAACCATTAAATCATACAGGTCTCGGTGATTGTCTTCAATTCAGGTGTCTTGGTTTTTAATCCGACGAACCATCCAATCCGTTGTTCTGTTGCCTTCTTCTATGCTTCTATTAATTATGTCGTAGAGCCATCTCAATTTTTTCTTTATATCCTTGAGAGAGTTCTAAATATCTTCCATAATAACTTCTTTATCTGTCATTTCTTCTTGGAGAGAATTCAGAGTTGGAAGCGCTACGAATTCTAAATAGGGCGAGCACTCAATGCCTGAGATACTTAGGGTCTCCAGAAAGAGAGAGCAAGAGCCTTCTATGGACGAGTTTACACCCGTCGACTAGCTCTCATTACCGAGAGAAGGACCAAACACTAGAACAAAACCTTTTTGATACTATGCGTGGCTAAAGGAAACCTCTCTCACACTACAATTGTCTGTGAAGTCGATACCTGTCTCGAATCTATCAACTTCTATACCAGGGCTTCTACAATCTGTAATGGAGGGAACCCTCACATCACAGACATGAAATATTTCAACTCGCGAATTGGAATGAGCATTGGGAGAAGATGGAGTCTTCAATTGGAGGGCATCCAGGGCTTGTGCGAGCCATCCAATTCGTCTGCAAAGTGCAGAGAGTGCATTTAAGTCTATCACATGGGCTATGTGAGGACAGATGGGGGCTGACTTATCACCAGAAGGAGAGGGAGATTCTTTGATCACTTAAGTTCTCAACCTTTGATCTTAGTGCGATGCTGGGAGGGGTTCTAGCACTAGGGATTAACCAGCCTTGGGACCGACTAGTAAAACATAGAAATTTAGGGGACATAAAAAAAATTGGATAAGTTTCCCTTCACCTTGGTTTATCGAGTTTTTAGCTTGGCACCTTGATTTGCCTTCTTATCAGCCTCTGAATTGTTACCTTGAAGGATGTCAATATAGGAGACTTGGACTTATGTAGTTACCCGTTGAACGCGCTCATAAATTCTTTTTAGTTTGACCATACCTTTTATATAGCCGTTATTCATTTTGTGGATTACTTGCTTCGAGTCTCCTAGAACAGTGATTTTAGAGATATTGAGTTTCCTTATTACATTCATTCCAAAGAAGAGAGCAAGCCATTCTGCTTCGTTATTGGTTTTTCGACCAAGTCCCCAGGCATAAGATGACACAATTTTTCCTCCAGGATCGAAGATGATCCCACCCGCACCTGCTTCACCAGGATTGCCTTTTGCAGCACCATCGAAAAAGAGGGTATAATTATTTAAACTTTCACACCAATGGGAAAAAGCTTCCGAGTTTTTTCTGATTTCCTAGGGTTGGAGAGCCTTCTAGACTTTGGTTTGAAGGGAGTTCTACAACATAAAATCTTTACACCAATCAAGTTCTTCGACATTGAGCTTATCAAAAGTGGGGAGAGTCACCTGCTTAGTAATCAACTTTCACTAATAATGTTACTATTGTTTTGAAGGAAACATGTTGAAGATCAACCTTTTTGTTATAAGAAACGAGCCTATTCTTGGCAAGCCAGAGTTTCCAGCAAACGTTTTTGAGAGTAGTATTCCAGATTCTGCCAAGGGTCTTCTTCTTTCTTATTTTTACTGGATAGCAACCTTTCCAGTTTGCGACCATAGTGGAGAGAGTCCCTGGAAGGATAAAGTTCTTCCCAATAGTGCCGAGAAATATATTCCACACCCGAATAGAGAAATAACACTCCAGGAACAAGGAACAAGTGTTGGAATGATTCTTCTTGCTCTAGATAAAGAATACATCTTGAAGGCCCATGGATCCCTTGCTTTCTAAGGTTATATCCTGTTAGAAGCTTATTTTTCACTAGGATCCAAAATAAAGCGTTGATCTTGGGGATGCTATCTGAGTTCCAAATCTTCGCCTAGATTCTTTGATGGGGACCATTTCCATTATTATGCAGAGGCTGATATCCTTCTTTGACTGTGTAGGTCCCAATTTTTCCCCACCATCTTATATCTTTTGCTCTAAAATTGAGGAGGGAAATACCATGGAGGGAAGAGGAGAAAATGTCATAGAATAAGCGGAGATGAGATGATGGATTTAAGCTCTTCCATCCTTTCCAATTGCTCCTAGATCCCCAAATGGTGAAATCTTTAAGAGTATTGAAGCCAAGGTCTTCCAACCACCTACGAAGAGGGAGAATATTAACATTTGATTCTAAGGGAGTTCTTCCCAATATGGAATCCAACCAAATGTTGATTTTGCTGCCATTCCCAGGAATCCAATACATTTTGTCTTTGATTAGACCAACAATTTTTTTATAAAGGTTCCAGATGGTGGTTCCTTTACTTGCCCAGGGGAAGTCTAAAAGTTTTGAATTTTTCCTTTTAATATTTTTTTTTCTTATTGCCTCTATCCACCATTCGTTACCTCCCAAGATCATTCTCCATACTAGTTTTGCTCCCAAAGCATTATTAATTTTCCCTAGATCCCTGATTCCAAGTCCTCCGTTGCATTTCTCCTCCAAGAGTGCATCCCATTTAACCAGACTGAACTTTCTCCCCCGTGTCTTCCCTCTTTTCCATAATAACTTTCTGATTTCCATGTTGAAGGTATTGATAACTGCTTTAGGAGCCAGAAAAATTGCATAGGAGAATATGGGGTAGGAGGAAAGGATGGACTAAGGACCACCTTTCCTGCTAGATTAAGCCAAGTATTGCTCCAGGTATGGATTTTCTTTTTCAATTTCTGAATTAAGAAGCTCCATACCGAGATGGTACTTTTCTTGTTGAAAATGGGAAATCCCAAATAAATGAAGGAGGTCCATTAAAGATTCACCTGAATTCCTAGAATTCTTGATATTTCTCGAAAAAAATTGGGATTGTTGTTCAAACCATACATCTAGGACTTGTTGACGTTGATTTGGCTACCTGAGAATTTTAAGAAAATATCCAAGGTGATTTTAAAGCGCCTAGCAGTTTGGGTGGAAGCACTGCCCAAAAGAATAGTTTCATCCACAAACTGGGCATGATTGATTGATTGTACCCCCTGGCTATGCTGATGCCCGATAAGCTCCGTTCATTTTCAAGTCTATTAATTCTTCTGTTGAGAGTGTATGCTACAAGGATGTAGAGCAAAGGAGACATCAGACAACCTTGCCTGATTCCCCTTTGGGCTTGGAAAAATGGGGCGGGGGGACCATTTATAACAGGAGCGGTCCAAGGCTTGTTGATGCAAGCCTCAACCCACCTTATGTAGGCATCAGGAAAACCATAATTTTTCATGACTTGATAAATATACAAGTGCCTTATTCTATCAAAAGCATTTGCAAGATCTAGTTTGATAGCCATACCTGCTTCTTTGCGATTCTTACTTGAGTGAATCGCTTCCTAAACTATCAGAATGTTGTCATATATCTGTCTGCCAACTATAAAACCTCCTTGATTTTCAGATATAATGAGTAGGATTACCTTCTTCAATATGTTGGAGATTACTTTGGAGATAATTTTATACGAGGAATTGCACAAGGAAATTGGCCTATATCTTTTATAGGAGGACATATTCTGCTCTTAGGGAATTAGATCAAGAAAAGTTGAATTTGTAGCTCCCCCAATCCTATCAATGGATTGAGTCCATATTATCATCTTGACTAGGTCCTTTTTGATGATGTTCCAACAAATTCTGTAAAAACTGATTGGGAACCCATCCGGGCCTGGAGCCTTATCTGGATGTAAAGTCCAAACTGCTTGTGAACTTCCTCAAAGGAGATAGGCTGAATGAGAGATTCTAGATTTTCCTTTAGCAGATGATGAATTTCGTCACTAAGAGATAACATATCCTCCTATTAAATAGAACCCTCGCTTATATATAGTTCTTCAAAGTGCTCTTTTACCTCCCTTTTAACTCAGGATCGCTTATTTTTTCTCCATTTTATTTTGTAATTTGTTTGATGGTGTTTCTCCTCCTACGTTCCTTGCACTAGTAGTGAAATAATTTAGATTTATGATCTCCAACTTTCAGCCAAAGACACCTGTATTTTAGGCGAAGTTCTATTTCTTCCTTTCTCTGGATGGCTAGGATTTTTTTATTGATTTCTTTTTCCTTTAACATCATTTCTTTGGTTACTTATTTTTGCTCCATTTCCTCCTGGATTCCTTCTAGAGTCTTGAGCAAATTGGATTTTTCCTGTCCAGGATGATACCGGCCTACCAACCAGGATTTAAGCTCCATTTTTAGATTTTTTATTTTATGTTCCCAGATGTAGCCTGGAGAGCCTTGGAAAAAAATTTGGTAGGATTGAGAAACGACTTCATAAAACCTGGCTCAGATATCCAGACTGGGGAAAATTTGAAAGGTTGGGGTCCCAAATTTTCGATAGGCTCTAGAGAAAACAGAATTGGTTTATGATCCAAAACAACAGAGATTAAAAGTCTTGAAACTGACATAAGGGGATTGTCAAGGAAGGAGGAGCTTACCGAAATTTGATCCAACCTTGCCACTACATGTCCTGGTCCAGAACACTTATTTCTCCAGGTGTGTTTTCCTTTCTTTTGCTTTATGTCAACAAGCCTCTAGGATGCTATTATATATTCTAATCTTTCCCCGAAAGGATCTCTCACTTTGGAGCCTCCTTTTTTTTCCTCTGGGGAAATGGTGGCATTAAAATCTCCAACTATTATGCACGGGAGGTGCATCTTCCCGTACCTCTGCATTTCTAGTTGCAACCAAAAATATTCCTTTACTCCATGCACTACGGGTCCATAAATATTCCCTATCCACAATTTCTCTTGAATGACGAGACATTCAAGTTCAACAAATAACCAATGCCTATTCTCTATTGCTGAGATAAACTTATAAAGACTTGTATCCCACTAGGTTAGCATACCTCCTGAGGTCCTTGCGCGCTAACCATTTTCCCTTCTCCGTTCTTCCAAAACTTCTTTAAGATGGCTAGGTTATCATCCTCTTGCATTTTAGTCTACTAGATTGTGAGGATGGTTATTTTTTCTGAGAATTTGAATCTCTTAATTGCTTCTGCCTTTTGATTTCCTCCGAGACCTCTACAGTTCCAAGAGACTAGCTTCATTATTTATTTATTGATGGGGGAACTACTCTATCATTTTCCGCTTCTAGCTATTCTCCTATTTGCTTGTCTGATAAGTAGGACTTGACCAAATGATTTAGATTCGACTTCTTAATCACCACCTTCTCCCTTGATGTCTCTTGCTCCCTGTGAAATTTATTCAGTTTTCTTCCTTTCTCGATTAGTGGCTCTATTTCTTCCTCTTTACTTTTTGATGTGTCCTCCATCTTAGCATTAGCTCTAGATCTCGTGACAGATCCTGAGTTCTGAGAAGAATATGGCCTTACTTCAGCATAAGGCTGTGATGGTAACATTGGCTCATAGACTTGCCCTATCTCTTCCAGAACTGGCTCATTTCCTTTGTTCTCCTACAGGTTTTCTTTTTTATCTGATATTGTAGTTTCTGGTTGTTCTTGGGCCTCTGATGGCAGAACATGAAAGTTGTTTTCTGAAGCTTTCTTCTTTTTTATTGGTGAATTCACTTGGATTGTGCTTTCTTTATTTCCTTTTTTCTAGCTGACTTCATTCCATTCCTCTCTAGGGATTTCTCCTTCTTCTAATTGTGTTTTTTTGCAGGACTTTGCGAAATGCCCCTATTCATGGAAAACCTCACACTTGAAGGGGATTTTCTCATAGTCTACAGTTTGGAGATGACTCCATCCTTCCATATTTAGATTTATTGCTTCCAGTAGTCCTTTTTCCAGGTCTACTTCTACACATATTATGGCACAAGAAAACATTTGGGGTTTTGGCTCTAATTTGTCTATATATTCCCTAATGAGTTCCCAATAGCTTTTAGATCTTTATCATTCCAGCAATGCAGCAGGAGATGCGACAACTTAACCCACACCAGGACTGCAGATGGAATGTCCTTTTCCATATCAAAGGATAGATCCCACTTATTGAGGTACATACCTCTTAGTCCCATGATGTACGAGCCGTAAGATTAAATCTCTGTCTTCTTTTTTCTCAAATTGAAAAATGAAGAATCCTCTTCCACATAAGTTTTACTGGACTTCGCCTTGGATCAAGGGTCGCTAGTTCTTGTTCATCCAAAATTAAATGGAAAAGGGGGAGGTCCAAAGACCTATAAAATGGCCAACTAATCCTCTTTCATGGAGGGCAACAACTTTGTATTTATATGCCAAAGAGGAGAGAGTCACATCTGGCACTTCGACTAGTTTGACGAAACAAGAATCCACGGGGGAGCTCTTGGTTGGAGGTTGCGAGGACATGATCCTGTGGAATCCATCCTCCAGGCCAGCGTGCTGGTCATCCCGATCCAGATTAGGAAGATCCATTGTAGGCAGGCGGCGGCGCTGAAGCAGCTGAAACCCTGGACGATGAAAACCCTAGCAGAGCAAAAAACCGCATCACAAATTTTAGAATGACTTAGTTTCTAAGTCTAGATCATTAGTGGTTTTCTTCGAGTTCCCCACTTACACCCATATTAGATCTCAGTTTCATAATATTTTCTATAATACAAACATTTCTAACATCCTAACTCACCAAAACTATAAAGAGCTAGAAAGGCTTCTCTACAAGCTTTTTGAGTATAGGAATAAATCTTTAAAGCAAACCAAATAATTCCCTTTTTCTTTTTCTTTTTAAGATCTAATATACTGAAGTAAGTCTAAGAGGACATTAATCATCATCATCATCGATATAATAAATATAAAAAAAACCGTAAAACAATTAAAATATAAACTAAAACAAAACAAATTTAAAGAAAATAAAACACATAAAAAAAACTCGGGAGGGGTGGCTTGATTCGGATCACCACCGGTGGCGGGATGGTAGCGACTCAATTATAAAATCGATCCCCCTCCCAAATTCTATTTTTATGTATTTTGTTTTGTTTAAATTAAAAATTTTCATCTAAATTGTTTTCAATAACATTAAATACCTCTCTTATAAAACCTTATGTAGACTGTTTCCATGAAATGAAGTGTTTCATCTCCGCTTTCATGTGATTTTATTTCTTTAAATTAAAACGTTCCATCTAAATTGTTTTCAATAACATTAAACACCTATCTTATAAAACCTTATGTAGATGGTTTCCATGAAGTAAACCATTTTATCCCCCACTTTCATGCAATTTTTAAAAGAGACAAATAGTTAGTTTTACTTTTGAATTGTATTTAGGTATAACAAGACAGAGAAGCAAAGCAACTTAGTCCCTGCTTAAGGATATATATACCATGCGTCTATGTAAATTAGTGGTATTGGTGACGTGAGTTGATCTTACTCATATAATTAATGTTGAATTAGTTTTTCATTGTGTAATATGCATGATTGAGCTTTCCATTGTGTAGTACGCTCGGTTGAGCGTGCCTAAAGTTATGTAAAACTAAACTTTGATGATGAGCTTAGGGATCTTCTAATCCTATGCTCATTTCCATAAATATTGAATGGCTTGGTCATGGTTGTATGTAAATATGTCCCTGGTTTAAACACTCTTAAATTTGATGATGTTGTTGGTGTTATTCTTAGTGAGGAAATGCGAAGAAAAAGAACATGTGAGACATCAGGTAATGCATTGACCATGGAGAGCAGGGGAAGACAAAGGGAGAGAGGAAGGAGCCTAGGCGATTGTAACAATTATAGAAAGGGCATATCCAAGTCCAGACTAGCAAATATAGAGTGTTGGATTTGTGGTAAGAGAGGACATATGAAAAAAGAATGTAGAGCTCTGAAGAAGAAAGGAGACAAACAACATGAGACTACTCAGGAAGCAAATGTAGCAGGTGATGTGTTGCAAGATGCTTTGATTCTTGCATTAGATATTACTAGTGATTACTGGGTAGTAGATTCAATGGATTCATGTCATGCTACACCCCATAATAAATTATTTCATGATTATGTTCCAGGTGATTTTGGACATGTTTTATTGGGGGATGATGAACCATGTAAAATTGTTGGAATGGGTAAGGCACAAATTAAGTTAAATAATGGAAATGAATGGCTGCTAAAATATGTACGACATATTCCTAATATGAAAAGAAATATGATCTCAACTGGGCAGTTGGGATATAGCAACTTTTTGTCTACATTTGAAAAAATGTGGTGGAATATCACTAAAAGAGCACTGGTAATAACGAAAGGAGATAGGATATGTACATTGTATTTATGTCCTCATAATACTTATTATTATATATTTGTAGCTTCCACATAAAAATGTGCAAGATTGTGGCATGATAGTCTTGGCCACATGAGTGAGAAGGGGATGCATATTCTTCACTCAAGGAAATTGCTTCCAGATTTGAAGTAGGTAAGTTTGGAATTCTGTGAGAACTGTGTTTATGGAAAACATAAGAGAGTTAGATTTCTCAGATTTGGGAAACAAAAGAAGGGTGAAAAGTTAGATCTTGTGCATACATATGTATGGGGCCAGACTCATATACAATCTCTTGGTGGATCTCGTTATTATGTTACTTTTATTGATGATGCAAGTAGAAAAACTTGGGTTTATTGCATTAGACAAAAATCTGATGTGTTTTCTACTTTTCAGAAGTGGAAAGCTTTGGTTGAGAATGAGACATGAAAAAAGTTGAAATGTCTCAGATATGATAATAGAGGTCAATATTGTAGCAAGGAGTTTGATAGTTATTGTTCATAGCATGGTATTCGCAGAGAGAAGATAGTCCCAGGAACACCACAAGAAAATGGTATGTCAGAAAGGATGAATTGGATGATCATGGAGTGTGAAAGGTGTATGAGATTGCATGTAGGGTTGCCCTTACAATTTTGGGTTGATGATATAGATACTGATGTCTATTTAATAAACAGAGGGACTTCAAGTGCTTTGGATGGCGGGATTCCAGAGAAGGCATGGACAGGTAAAAAGGTAAACTACTCATTTCTGAGAACTTCTGGTTGTGAATCATTTATCCATATTGATAAAGAAAATAGAACAAATCTTGAGGCTAAATGCAAGAAAGGCACCTTTATTGGATACGAGGTGAATGATTTTGGTTATCGTTTATGGGATTATGAAAATATCAAAATCATTAGGAGTAAAGATGTGGTATTCAATGAAAAGGTTATGCACAAAGATTAGTTGCAGGGAAATAAAGAGGAAAAGAAAAACACATAGTACACAGTGCTTGATGAAATCAAATAAAATGAAGTTCCAAAGGTTCCATAAAATCAAGAACAACAACAAGTACCTCAAACTCTTGCAAATGTAAGAAGATCTACCAGGTTAAGTAGACCCCCTAAAAAATTTTCTCCTTCACTGTATCATTTATTAATGACTGATTCTGGTGAACCTGAATGTTATGAAGAAGCAATGCAAGTGGAAATTGGAAGGAAGTGGGAGCAAGGCATGATTGAGAAAATTGACTCATTGGTAAGAAACTAGACTTGGGATCTAGTTGAGTTTCCTGCTAGTAAAAGAGCATTGCAGAATAAATGGCTTTACAGGTTGAAGGAAGAAGATGGAGGCAAGAAGTAGTATAAGGCTAGACTTGTTGTAAATGAGTTTGCACAAAAGAAAGGTATATATTTTGATGAAATATTTTCTCATGTTGTTAAAATGACTTCAATTATAAATATTTTAAGTCTAGTGGCGGTAGAAGATTTTCATCTTGAATAGTTAGATGTAAGACAACCTTTCTCCATGGGGATTTGGAGGAAGAGATTTATATGTAGCAGCCACATGGGTATGAGGTGAAAGGGAAGGAGAATTTGGTTTGTAGATTGAAGAAAAGCTTGTATGGCCTAAAGCAAGCTCCAAGGCAGTGACATTTAAAATTTGATAAGTTTATGACAGAACATGGTTATAGTAGATGTCATTCTGACCACTATGTTTATTTCTAGAGGCTATATAATGAAATATATATTATCTTGTTATTGTATGTGGATGAAATGCTTGTTGTAGGGTCTAACATGCATGATATAAATGTGCGCAAAAGGAAACTAGCTAAATCATTTGCGATGAAGGATTTGGGCGCTTCAAAGGAAATCCTTGGTATGAGAATAACAAGAGTTAGGAAAAATCACAGACTGACATTGTCTCAAGGTGAGTACATAGAAAAGGTGTTGTAGAGGTTTAGAATGAAAAGTGCAAATCCAGTTAATACACATTTGTCCAGCCATTTCAAACTAAGTAAGGAGATGTGTCCCAAGACATAGAAAGAGATAAAATACATGTCCAAAGTTTCTTATTCATCAACAGTTGGCAGCTTGATGTATTCCATGGTGTGCACAAGACTAGATATTTCACATGCAATGGGAGTTGTGAGCAGGTATATGAACAATACAGGTAAAGAGAATTGGAAAGTAGTACAATGGATTCTCAGGTATTTGAGACATACCACTTCTCATACATTATGTTTTGGAGGTTCAGACATTGTTCTACAGGGATATGTTGAGGTAGATATGGCAGGTGATAAAGACATCATGAGGAGCACCACATGGTATTTTTTTTACCGTAGGTGGAACAACAGTTAGTTGGGTTTCAAAAATGCAATTTTTTTTTGCACTTTCAACAACGAAAGTAGAGTATGTTGTTGCTACAGAGGCTAGTAAAGAGATGATTTGGTCATAGAGGTTCATATAGGAATTGGGTAAGAAGCAAGATAATAAAAGGTTGTACAATGACATCCAGAGTGTCATTCATCTTGGAAAGAACTCACCCTTTCATTCAAAATTAAAACATATGCATCTCAAGTACCATTTCATAAGATCAATAATGGAAGATGAACTGTTAAAGTTGGAAAAGATACATACTAGCCAAAATCTTGCAAACATGTTGACAAAGGTAGTAATTAGAGAGAAAATGAGTTCATTCTCGGTTGCAATTGGCCTTCAAGCATGAAGGTGAAGAACAAAAATTTTCTAAGTCCAAGGTTCAGAGCATAGTCCATCAAGTGCAACGATGGTGGAGTTGTTGTGATCAGTATTTAAGTGGGATGTTGTTTGTTGTGGAGCCCGATATTCCAGATTCAGAGATGTTATTGTTCAACCGTGTTTGTACCCTAGTTTTACTGTACACTCTTCCCAGCAGTGGGGTGCGAAGCCCCTGAAAGAAATTTTTTGGGATGTTTGTTGGCCAACAATTTACGGGCCCATGGTATTTTCCCATGGTAATTCCCCTATAAAAGGAAAGCATTGTAATATAGGTGTGTATTGTATTGTAGCATTGTAAAAGAGATCTCCATGATTTGTGAGAGAGTGAAGAGGAAGTGCAACAAGGTGGCTGCAGGTTGTATCCCTTCATTTTGCTGGATGGAATAATAATAAAAGACTGACAATTTTTGTGTGGGCGTATCCCATCTTGGGTGAACCACATTATATCTGTGTCTCTCTTGTAATGTGTTTTAATATTGGCATCTTGTTTATTGTTTATTATTATTGCTCCGCGATCCTATTTTTCTAACAATTATAACAATTTGTATATGATAAAAAGGTAATAAGACAATTTAAAGTTGATTTTTAATGAAAAATTAATAAAGATCTATGTTGATTCATAGTGAAAAAGTAATAATGTTTTGATAGGATGGCGTTTCTCACAAAGTTAGAGGAAAAATAATATGATAGGTGGCACAAGTTATATAGTTGTACGCATTTGGCTAAGGGTGATCTCCTCCATTGCAATGTTAATATATTTGAACAAGTCATTGCAATGTTAATATATAGAAATGTTAATATATTTGAACAAGTCATTGTAGAAAAAAATTGTGTAAATAAAGATGATCGTACTAATTATCTTGAAAACTGATAAACGGGCAATGAAATTCCAAAATTGATATATACAATTAATAAAAGAAATGAAGTGAATGCTTTGCCAAATATAAAAGCAATCAATAAGTCCATTCCGTGTCAAATTGGGTCCATGCACAATTTAAGATGTTCGAAGAGAAAGCACATGATACAGGTGGAAATGTGATGCAGGAGCATCGAGTCAAAGTCCTCTGTTTTCTTATTATGTAGGAAATACTATTTTTCTGCTTCCATGTAATCATTCTAGAAGGATAGGATTAGTTGTCGGTTCTTATAGTTTTTTTTATAGATAGGGTTAGTTTGGATGTAATAATGGCAATTTACCATTGATATCCTTGAATCTTGCAAGAGGTTGCTCGAGGATAGGTTAGTTGTAGATTTACTTTCTTAGGAGTTCAGATCCTTCTTGTTTAGATATGACAGGTTTGATGGAGTTATACATTAGTGTTGAATGTAATAATCAAATACAGTGGCAGTTGATGGAATGAAGAATAGAGTTTCAATCCTCTACACGTATTTCCATATCTGATGTTTTCTTTTCAATAACCTAAAGTATGTTTTAATTCCTTGTGTATGAATGAATTGCGTGACTTTTTCAATAATCTTCAGGAGTCACTAAGATAGAGATTTATTCATGCAATGCAAAATGAATGAATTGATCGTTTCATGATCAATTCATCTGTAACATTCTAAATTAAAAAAAAATATGTAACTTTGATAGATCATATGGTAGAGATAGATTCCGCAAGAAATCAATGACTCACAAGAATTGGGGAAAGAGACTTGCGGGAGGAAATTACGGAATCCCATTCCGGGAAAAATGGGAATGTACATCCACAATACGCAATTGTGGAAAAGTTGTTGTGGAAACCTAGTTGTGGAAATGCGTGTTGCGAAAGAGTTGTTGTGGAATTGAAAAGTAATCCTCGCAAAGAGATATTAGATCAACGAACACAAAATCTCGTTAAGGAGATCAACAAAAGAAAGTGATTCCGCCCAGGGAACTTGTGCAGAAGTCAAAACAACCAAGGGGATGCAAAATTCTAATCAAGAAGAGGGAATATTTTGATTGGGATATGTAAAAAGTTTGAGTCAAAGAACCGATCAATTAACAAAGAAGGATATTGTAATAAGAGTTCGTGCTGATTAAGATAGGTTAGGCCTACTAGCTTTTGCTTAACATCAGTTTTGGTATCATAGCTATAGAAGGATGCCACCAAGGCAAGGATGAGCACATGGAGTTCCAGTAGGAGGAGATTGAGGAAGACAAGCTATGAAGACAAACACACAAAAGGAATTAAGACAACTCCAAGCTAGGATGGAGGCTATGGAGAGAAGAAATTCAGAGAGTATAGACACCAGCGATGAAGGAGAATCCTTTGAAGAAGAGCAAGAGGAGATTGCTAATGAAGTAAAAGTATTGAGGATTCTGGTGAAAGATAGTAACATGCCTAAAGTTGAAGTTCCCATCTATGAAGGTAATCTGAATGTTGAAGAAGTACTTATGGACTAGATCAATGCTCTAGCAAAGTACTTTGATTTTGAAGAAAATGAGGATAAAAAGAAGGTGAATTATGCAACGACCAGACCGAAGAGACATGCAACTATTTGGTGGGATGAACTTCATATCCATAGGGAAAGAAGAGGTAAGTCTAAAATCAAAACTTTGGATAAAATGTTAGATAAAATTAAAAGTCAATTTATGCCTAAGGGTTATCAGTTGACTCTCATTAGACAATTACAAAATCTTTGACGAAAGGGTATGATTGTTAAAGAACACACATAAGAATTCTTTAGGATGAGTATTAGATATGGACAGATACAAGGGGACATAGAAAGAGTGGACATATATATAAATGGACTAAGATATGAGATCAACTTGTTGAATTTGAAGACTGTTGAAGATGCTTATCAGACAACCTCAAGGGTAGAAGAGAAGCTACTAAGAAGACAAAACCAGAAGAATCAAGGAAGAAGTACAACCAGAGGAAAATGATCTCCAAACAGAGGAGGTAAGTTTCAAACCTCTAAGGATGAGGCATAAGGTTCTAGTATCCAAACACCCCAAAGAGGAGGATTCAGGGGAGGTAGGTTTAGTGTTAGAGGAAGAGGTATAAATAAAGAAGTGAAATGCTATACATGTGGAGAAATTGGACACATGCCATGGGAGTGTCCAAAGAATAAACCTACAGCTCAGAGGAATGCAAATATTGCCGAGGCTCATGAGGATTCCAATGATGAAGCAAAGATGAATAATCCTCCCGAGGAAGGAGAATCTCTTATGATGAAGAGAGTTTTAGTGAAAACAGAGAAGGAAGCAAATGAACCAGCCCAGAGGAAGAATCTATTCAAGACAAAGTGCAAGATACAAGGGAAGTGTTGTAAGATGGTTATTGAAAGTGGTAGTATAGATAATTTGGTTTCCACTGAGATGGTGGAGAAGTTGGGATGAAGAGGATGAAACATCCCACTCCTTATAAAGTGTCCTGGTTGTAGAAAGTACATCAACTCTTGGAGAATGAGCAGTGCAATGTGGAGTTTCAAATTTGTACTTATAAATACATGGTATTATGTGATATAATTCCTATGAATGTATGCCATATACTCTTAGGGAGACCACGAAAATATGATAGAAAAATTGTTCATGATGGAAGGAAAAACACTTATTCTTTGGAAAAGGATGGAATGAAGCATACACTGTTACCTTTGAAAGATCAATCAATCCAAGAAGAGTCAGAATCCAATATTTTGTTGATGATTGGGAAGGAACTGTTACAAGAAGTTAAGAAGGAAGAAGAACTGCATTTTTCCCTTGTTGGCAAACCAAAGGTAATTTTAACTTCTACAAATTTAGATGATTTTCCTACTGAAGTTAACATATTGCTTGATGATTATGCTGATAATATTGTGGATGAGTTAAAAAATGCTTCAGCTCCTGTGAGAAGTATTAGTCATCACATTGAATTAATACCTGGTGCAAGTTTACCTAACAAGGCAACCTATAGACTGACTCCTCAAGAGAATGAAGAGATCAAACAGTAGGTACAAGAGCTATTGGACAAAGATTTGGTGAAAGCAAGTTTGAATCCTTGTGCAGTTCCCACTGTGCTTAGCCCAAAGAAGGATGGTGGATGGCGTATGTGCACTGATTCTCGAGTAATCAACAAGATTACTATCAGGTACAGATTTCCCTTACCCCACATTAATGATTTGATGGATTGTCTGAGTGGTTTAGAATATTTTTCAAAGACAGATTTGAAAAGTGGTTATCATCAAATAAGAATAAGAGAAGGGGATGAATGTAAGAATGCATTCAAGACTAACAATGGACTGTATGAATGGTTAATAATGGCATTTGGGCTTACTAATGCACCTAACACTTTTATGAGATTAATAAATGAGGTTTTGAAGGAATACAATGGAAAATTTCTGATAGTGTATCTGGATGATATTCTGATTTTCAGTCAAAATAAAGAATAACACTTGAGACATCTTAAATTGGTATTGGAAAGCTTGCAAAAAGAGAAGTTGCTGATAAATCTGAAAAAGTGTAGTTTCCTGAAGAAATAATTGATTTATTTGGGATTCATGGTTTTAGAAGAAGGGTTAAAAATGGATCTAGAGAAGGTACAAGTGATGATGAATTGGCCAACTCCAAGGAATGCATATGGGGTAATAAGTTTTCATGGCCTTGCAAGTTTTTATAGAAAAATCATCAAGAATTTTAGTCAAATTTGTGCACCCATAATAGACACCTTCAGGGGAACTAGGCAACCTTTCAAGTGGACAGAAGCAACTGATAGAAACTTCAAATTCTTGAAGAAGAAGATCACTGCGAATCCTATTTTGGATTTACCAAGTTTTGATAAAAATTTTCAAGTAGAGAGAGATGCTAGTGGGACAACAATAGGGGTTGTTCTGAGTCAAGAACAAAAACCAGTAACATACTTCAGTGAGAAGTTAAATGAGGAAAAACAGAAGTATTCCTCGTATGATAAAGAATTGTATGCTATTGTGCAAGCTCTCAAGAAATGGAGACATTACTTGATGCCCAAAGAGTTTGTGCTATATTCAGATAATTATGCTTTGTAGTTTATAAATAGTCAACCTAAATTGAATAAGAAACATACTAACTGGATGGAATTTTTGCATAACTTTACCTTTGTGATCAAGCATACAAGTGGAAAATCTAATAAAGTCGATGATGCCTTAAGCAGAGTAAATTGGATCTTGCAGGAGATTAAGGTCAGTACTTTGGGATTTGAAAATTTGGTTAATATGTATAAGGAAGATGTGGATTTTAAGGATGTATATGCATCCAGTGAGAATCCAATTTCCCACAATAGAAGTCAATTGTTGGATTGCATGCTACAAGAAGGATTGTTGTTCAAGAGTAGTAAATTGTGCATTCCTAAATGTTCCATGAGAGAAAATCTGATACAGGAGAAACACAATGGACATTTGTTAGGTCATTTTGGATAGGACAAAATATTTGCTCAAGTGAGTGCTTTTTATTTTTGTCTAGGAATGCACAGTGGAGGTTTGTTATGTAAATAAGTTTGTTGAAAAATGTAGGATATGTTAACATGCCAAAGGGAAAAGACAAAATACTGGACTGTATCAGCCCCTACCTATTCCAACTAGGCCTTGGGATATCATCAGTATGGATTTTGTTCAAGGATTACCTAGAACTCAGAGTGGGTATGATTATATTTTTGTGGTAGTAGATAGGTTTTAAAAAATGGCTCATTTTATTGCTTGTAAGAAGACCAATGATGCACAAAATATTGCTAATTTGTTCTTTTCATAAATTGTGAAGTTACATGGTCTCCCTTTGAGCATTGTATCAGATAGGTACACCAAATTTGTTGGTCATTTTTGGAGAACTTTATGGAAGAAATAGGGTACTAAGATTAGTTTTAGCTCTGCTTATCATCCTCAGACATATGGTCAGACTGAAGTGGTAAATAGGAGCTTGGGAAATATATTGAGAAGTCTTGTTTATGAGAATCCAAAACAATGGGATTTAGCTCTTTCTCAAGCTAAGTTCACTTACAATGATTCACCTAATAGAAGTACATGTATCAGTCCTTTTGATATTGTGTATGGGATGCACCCAAGAGGAGTGTATGAACTCAAAATTTTTGGAGGATAGGAAAGGAGAAGTGTAGATGGTGAAGATTTTGCATCCAGTATGCATGAGCTACAGGAAAATGTTAAAAAGAAATTGTAGGAAAGTGTTGGATAATATAAACAGAGAGCAGATTTGAAAATAAGGGAAGTTAATTTTTAGGTTGGAGATTTAGTAATGGCATATATTAGAAAGAAGAGTTTTCCTAAGGGGACTTACAATAAATTGAAACTCAAGAAGATAGGACCTTGTACAATTTTGAGCAAGTTTTCTGTAAATGCATATGAAATAGACTTTCTTCTGATCTTAAAATTTCTCCAATTTTAAAGTTTCAGATTTATATCCTTTTAAATATTCAGGTGTTCATGCAAAAGAAATGATCTCAGCTGAATATGGTCCATTGGTATATTGGAAAGGACAATTACCACAGAAAGAACAACCATGGATCGAATCTATCCTTGACAAAAGAATTTCAAAGAAGACCGGAAGCAAATTTTATTTTCAGTATTTGGTCAAGTGGAAAGGTCATGGACAACTGGACAGGAGATTTCCATGTACAATGTGAACCATGAAGAAATATTGAATAATTATTTTCTTCCCTCGGAGTATGATGCAGGAGCATCGAGTCAAAGTCCATTGTTTTCTGATTGAGCAGGAAATACTATCTTTATGCTTCCATGTAATAATTCTAGAAGGATATGACTAGTTGTTGGTTCTTGTAGTTTTTTATATAGATAGGAGTAGTTTGGATGTAATAATGGAAATTTGTGATTGATATCCTTGAATCTTGCAAGAGGTTGCTCGAGGACAGGTTAGTTGTAGATTTACTTTCTTAGGAGTTCAGATCCTGCTTGCTCGTATCTGACAGGTTTGATGGAGTTCTATATTAGTGTTGAATGTAATAACCAAAGACAGTGGTTGTTGATGGAATGAAGAACACACTTTCAATCCTTTGCACGCATTTTAATATCTGTTGTCTTCTTCTTAATAACCCGAAGTATGTTTTAATTCATTGTGTATGAATGAATTGCATGACTTTGTCAAGAATCTTTAGGAGACACTAAGATGGAGATTTATTCATGCAATGCAATAGGAATGAATTGATCGTTTCACTGATTAATTTGTCTGCAACAGTCTGAATTAAAAAAATATGTAATTTTGATAGATCGTACAGTAGAGAAAAATTCCGCAAGAAATCAACAACTCACAAGAATTGCGGAAATAGACTTGTAGGAGGAAATTGCAGGAGCCCATTTCAGGAAAAATGAGAATGTACATCTGCAATCCACAATCCACAATTGCAGAAAAGTTGTTGCAGAAATTGAGTTGCGAAAACGCAATTACAGAAGTTGAGTTACGAAAATGAGAGTTGTGGAGTTGAAAAGTAATCCCCGCGAAGATATCTCAGACCAACAAACCGGAAATCTCGTTAAGGAGATCAACGACCGAAAGTGATTCCGCTTGGGGAACTTGTGCAAAAGTTAAAACAACCCAGGGGATGCGAAATTCTAATCAAGAAGAGGGAAACTCTTCATTGGGATCTGCAAAAAGTTTGAGTCAAAAAACCGATCGGTTGACAAAGAAGGAGATTTTAATCAAAGTTCATGTTGATTAAGATAAGCTAGGCCTTCTAACTTTTACCTAGCATCACAATGAACCCATTTTTAACCCAAAAATTGATTGACAACATCCACAATATTTTGGGCTACGTGGTCTAAAGGTATGAAATGATTGTGGTAATAGAATTTGAGGACCCGAGGCATTCCACTCCCCGCCATTCATGTGTTGGAATGGTTATATCCAATGACCCAAAAACCCAAGGCATTCCATTGCTACCTTCTTATATTGAATTGTTATCCTCTTGTTTTTCCCCCATTGAGAAAAAAAATAGAATATGTTCACTGAACACATGTCCTCTGCCTAGAACATGTGTCATTGGACAAATGACGAATGTTGGACAATTCAAGCTCATCAAACCCATAGAAACAACGAGAATAAAAACAAGATCATTACCTTTCAGCTTCTTTCAAAGATGATGATGTTATTGAGGAAATTTTATTCCATCCCCCCCTCTTTCGCAAGCTAGCTTAGTTACATATCTTCGAGGTGAACTCATACCTACACATAGAACATGTAAGTGGCAGATGCAGTTCCATAGCTTTTAGGTTTATAAGTTTGCACCTAATTCATTAAATAAAATCATGTTCCTTAGGCGAGTGAATAACAACAACCAACAAAAAAAGTGAAGGAAACAAGAGGAATTGAGAAAATACTTTGCAATGAGGGGTATAAATGACCTATATATCCCTATCCATTTAGTGATTGAAGAAAAATAATAATGTTATACTCATGGAAGTTTTCCCCAGTCAAAGATTGAATTCGAAAAGGATGAGTCGCACAGACAATAGCACTTGGATTGCTGGATAAATCGATCTAAATCGCAAAAGGAGATGATAGATATAGATTTAAATTGATCATTGTTGTCACATTTTCCCTAGATTTTCTAAACACCTGCAACTGAAATTCAATGTGAGTCAACAATCTCTAAAAAGATGGCACATAGATACCATTATATTCAATTATAATTGATTAAGTGTGCTCCTAGATTCATAAAATGTTTAATTTAGAATAATTTGCATAAACTTTGTCCAATTTAATTCAAAATAAGTAGAGGAACTAATGTAGGGTGGTTTTTCTAATTATCCCAGTAAATATGGTTGAAATGTATTGTAACTCCTTTCCTGGTAGGTTCTACAACAAGAATGTTACTTATCTCATGCAACAATAGTTGTTTCTCTAGTGAATGCCTATCCATGTTGACCTCATTAAATGTCATGCCCAAATTTTTCATTGGGTCACAATGGCCTAATCACATTTTCCATATTCATTAGAGTTTGTCAAATTTATGCCAAGGGTCAAATAATTGTGCAGGAGGAAAATTAGTAGTTTCCTAGGTTGGGGGTGGAAGCTTTGGGATTTGGAATAAGGGGGATAATGATTGATGTTTGAACATTTTAATGGAATAAATATTTAATAAAGGAGATAAATAAATAAATACAAGAGAGAATTGAAGTGGAAATGGAGCATGGAGACACACGGAGACTATGGGGTCTACACAAGCTAGAAATTTGGTGCCACATGGCATCCTTCTCTTGAAATTTAGAATCCATGGGAATCATAAAGGTTATTGGATGAGTTATAAGGGTAATACACTTTTCAATATGCATCAGAGGTTGAATTTGGGAGGAAGTGTAATTTACAGGGGAGAGGAAGAGTCATTTTGGAGTTAGTGAGACACTTGGACTAGGTTCCCTAACTCTATGACAACAATGATGAAGATGCTATGGAACCTATGACACAAATCAGATATGAAGGATGAAATATGACATATATGACATGTCATATCGAAATAGAGCATCCAAGTGGGATATCATGTGATTTGGGGAAGCTCAATGGGCTCCAACTCAAATTTGGGGAAGGTGGAAGGCTAGGAAAGGGAGGACACATGGCAAATCATGAGCACCCACCCTAATTCGGATTGGCTTGATTTTGTGGATGGATTGGGAACCTTAGAAGGATAATGATATTTTATAAAATACAGGAAGAAACCAAGATAATGGCTTTTGTTAATGTGAGAAATTGTCATTTGTGAATTGTGAGAGCTAGTGGATGACTAGTTTTCTTGCCTTGGCCAATTTCAAGGGTGAAATATTACCATCCAAGTTGGTGTTTGGAGAGGTCACTCAGGTATTTCATGGAGATTTAATGGAGTTTTATTTTCATGTGTAAGCTACAGGGAAGCTCATGGTTCCTTCTATTGCGACACTTTCTCTCAACCATTTCCAGTTTTTATTGCATATTCTTGCTCATGGATGAATTGCGCTTTGGGTGAGATATTGATCTGTTTGGGGAAGATTATAATTCCCATTATATTATTTTCTGATGTATATTCTCTGTATTTCACATTCAAAACACTCTCAGGTAGAAATACCCAAAATAATTCATGTAAAAATGTTGAGCAATGAAGAAATAGTGCCATTTCCCCACTATCTTGTTGTGAACCATTGTAATGCTGATGATTTCGAATTGGGAGAGCCTTCCATTGTCCATTTCTGATTGTAATCAGTTCAATATGATATTTTATTCATTCTTATAAATTTTCAAGTCGAAATACCCAAGAGTTTTATGTCAAATTGATTTTTAATGAGCAAACAATGACCATTTCCACTCTATTTTGATATATGCAACGGTAATGCTGATTATTTTGAATGGAGGAATGTATATGGATGAACTATAATTAATGTGTATTACAAGTTTCATGTGCAGTAATTAAGCATTGGAATCCATTTTACTCATTTTTATTGCATTGAGAGAATATTTGGTGCATTTTCCCCAAGGGTTGAAATTGTGATTTGGGAGTTGTTTTGGAAAGAGTCATAACAGCCTGTATAAACTGAACCATGATGCATACAAGAATTTAAAAATTTACCTTACACATCCCCTACCTCTTGTCATAAATTCGAGTGATCTTGGGACCATTTGAGAAGCCCTTTCTGGTAATTACCTAGGGGGAATTGGAGCCCCAATTTGTTAGTAAAGACTCCTACATTGAACAGAACATTAAACAAGTTTACAGAAGTAATTGGGTGGTAATAAAACATCCATGAACATAATATTTTGGAGCATTTGGGTCAATTTGGAGGTCTAGACATCAAAACTAGTTAAGGTCAAAATTGGGGAAAAAAGTGAAAAAATTGGTCATTAAAAACGTTTCAAAAAGGGACATTACAGTGGTATCAGAGCATGATCTTGGAACCTGATGTGGTATGATATTTATGAGGACAATAATTCAGGGACCACCATTAGATATTGAAACCCAAAAGTGTTTTTTTTGAAGAGGAAACAATGACTAGGGATGAAAAGGGAACCTCATATAATGGCGAGGAGCATATAAAAATCACAGAACCTATAATTGAAGACATGACCAAGAATATTATGAAAGGATTTGAATTGTTGGCTATCCAAGGTTGGAGAAAATATATTTATTTTAAGAAAACCAAGGGGAAAAATGCATATTCTTGCTTGAAGGAGCAAACGGAGGAGACTCATGAACCACCTAGTTCTGAAATAGGTGAAGTAGAAGAAGTAGTACATGAACATGATCGAAAGTCACTCCCAAGTGACTCTAAAAAATATGAAGAGACATCACACAATATGAAGAAAATTATATTGAAAATACTGAAGATAATTTCGAGACAAATTCTACCTTGGAAATGAAACAAAGAGCATCTACTGATGGATGTTTGAACTATGAAGGAGTACCTACTGATGGGTGCTCACAACTCTATGTTGGTGACATAGAAATCATATTTCAAAATGTTGCTGCAAGCCAAAATTATAGTAAACATGAAAATGAATACCTTGTAGCAGCTGAAGAAGAAACAATATCAAATTCCCCATCACCACTTAAGCTTCATGAAGTTGGTCCAAGCAAGAAGGAAGAAGATGAGGAGGTTCATTTGCAAGAGCCTCATTTTCTTGAAGGCTCCTTAAATACGAATGAAAAGAAGATCCAAGAGGCCCTTAGAATGCTCCATGACACTCGAGCATTATTGTCATATTCTTGTTGGAGAGCTACTTCATTGGAGGAAACATCATTCCTTGAAGACATGGAGAAGATTCAAAGAGAAATGTGCCACATCAAAGGTAATTTCATGTCTTTGATTTTTGATAGAAACCATTTGTTTGAGATTAATGAATTGTTAAATGATGCATACTTGAAGAATAATTAATATATTCATAAGCTCACAATTCACAATGAGCAACTTCTTGAAAAGTCACAAGACACTTGTTTTCCTCCTATGTTTTAGATTGTCAAATGGTAGATTGTTTGGAGGATTCTCCTGACATGGTGAATCATGAGAAATGTGGAAATTTGAATGTGCTTAATGTGTTTGAAGATGAACTTGAAGAGATCCAAAAACTTTATGTGGTGGAAGAGGAACTTGAATTGTCTCTTGATGAAGGTGATGCAATTTTTAAAGAAGAGCTTGAATCCTCTACATTGGAACCGATCTATGACAAAGGTTTCACACTTTTGAAGGAGTTGCATGATACTACCCATATGGATCCTTCCCATGATGACACTTCTGCACTTTTTGATCATTTGGGTGAGTTAGTTCATTCTACTACATCCTACAATTCTATGTTTTGCAGCATTAGTCTCAATGAAGTATGGGTGAAAGGGTTATTTTTTATGGTGCCACATGAGGAGTATGGAACTCTTAGATTTACTTTTTGTGATGACATGGTTGGAGCACATTCTTATTCACATTTGCAGCAGCATCCTTTGTTACTTTATGATGTTGCACATCTACATAGATGCACCTATGATATGCATTTGAGTCACTTGAAGACTCATGGTTTCTCTTGCTCAACACTTGGTTCATTTGATGTTGGAGGAAATTCATCCAACATTGGGGTGAATAGATTTATGATTGGAGAACATTTTTGTTGCCAGCCACATACTTTGTTGTATCTTTATGATTCTCTCATTCATGGATGTATGGGGAAGACTTCTCCAAGTCATTTGAAGTCTCCTTGTTTTTTTTGCTCATTATTTGGTTCAGATTTTGGTGGAGGTTCTTCGTTCACTCCTTGGATGAAAGAACACATGGCTGATTATATTGATGCACATTATATATATTTGGAGCAAGATTACAGGACATGGGATCCTCACCTATGTCATTGGATCATATTTTATTGGTCACTTGATGCTTGTATGCACTTGGTAAATGGTGGTCTACTTACTTGGAGGCATATGCACTTTCAGGATTTTTTGATGAGGCACCTCCTTGATGTACATATTTATTATGTTGTTATGTACTTTGATGATATATATTATGTACTCATGATGTTTGGAAGAATGCATACAAAAAAATGGGATCCCGGGATTCTATTTCCTCATGGTATGGGTTCAAGAGCACTCTTAATTGTTGGAGTGCAATACAAGTAATGGAACCCTGGGATATTTTTTTAGTCGCATTGATGTAACACCTTGTTTTTTACCTCGTCTTTTAAATTGCATATGATGTAAATATTGTATTAAATCAGGGTGTGGAGATCAAGGAAAAGGCCCCACCATGGGTTTAGTGTTTTATGTTTCGGTGATTAAAATTGATGTCGATAGGTTATGTGCTAGCCAGGAACAATGTGTTTTGAGACATCATGTAAAATGAAAATTAATAAAAATACCGCAACTAGCTATGTGTCGTAACATTAAAGATATGGGGGCATGATTTCACAAGGAATAGGGAGGGGGAAATATCCAAACCTTTGGGCCAATGGGGGAAAAGCAAAATGTCTATGAGAGAACCCATTAAGTTGTCAACTACCCTTTTTGTCTTTATGCTCAGGCATCTAAGATTGGTGAAGGAAGTTATTTCCTTGGGATAGGAAAGGCATGGGAGTCAAATTCGTATTGGGGAAGCCATCCATTTTTTGGAAAACGAATTTTGACTTATGGGCCAAGTAAATACTTGGAAAAGGAGGCCCAAGCTATTATGCACCCATGTGTTTGCTTCCTCATGCAGCGGGAGATAGCTGGGGCATTCTCCCTCACGATTCCTATTGTTTTCCCATTCCCCATGGCTGGGGATTTTATTTTTGGGTATGGATGTGTGAATGTACAACAGTGATGCCGGTTTGGGGGATTTGAGAGGCCGTTTTTTCCTCCCTCACGTAGCTGGAGCATGTTGTGCGTCTCCCTCATGTTTTTCTGCATTTTTCCTATTTTCTCCAAGTTGGGAAACTCGGGTTTGGGTTGCCGACGAAGTGGAGAAGAGTCCCATGAATTTTGGGTGGTTCCTTAGTCCATTTTTTCCCATGTGAAACCCCTAGAAGTTTATGAAATTTGAATTGCTGTCAGAGGGATGTTTTCCCTATTTTATTGGGCTGTTTGTGGCTGCAAATTTTGTTTCTAGTAATGCCTAGCAGATGGGAGGATAGACCCATGATATGAGGGTTTCATGAGGCCATTTTTACCTTTGGGAATCCCAAGAACATTTCCTGAAAACGCATTTGCACATGTATGGTTGTTTTCCCCTCATCCATTTCGTTTTGGTTGCCTAGAAATGTTTTGTTCATATCCGGCGGTTGTGTGTGGTTGTGTTTGATTAATTGGTTGACGGTGTGTTTAATGTATGGGTTGGCTTGGCTAATTAAGTCCAAGGACCCCATCATGTTATTGGATTTTTTCCTTAGCAATCTATGAAACCCAACTGTGTGTTGGCTTGACTGTGAACGTATGGTTTTGGCTATGTGTGAGCCTATTGTTCCCTAGTGCCTTATGGACTCATGCCCAGCTCGGGGGTGGAAGTGATGCTGAGAGATTGATGAGAACACTGGCCTATGGTTGGGTGGAACATTGTAGTGACGTACCTAGTTGTGGGCTAACTTTTTTCAAGATAAGTATTCTTGTGCTTAATCCCTGCATTTATATTTAATGAGTTAATACGAATATGATGAATGCTTGAATGTGTTGAATGAATGAGTTTTGCTTCCGCTATGTATATATATTTACATGTATTTGTTTATTTAGTTACATGTCTTATGCATTCATTTTTATTTTTATGTTCATGGGGCTATAACGCCCATTCGATAGCAGCAGCAGCCTAGTCGCGTCCTCTCCATCGTCGGTATGACGATTGGGGATGTGACAATTGATTTCAATTTTTTTTGGGAAACAAGAAATATGGGAGATGGATTACCCACTTAATAAAGTGATTTTAATTATATTAGTGCAACAACAAGCATGGTGGTTCCTCTCTCAAATATTCATGGAATCTCAAAGACTCAAAGTTGGGAAACTCAGTGGCAACTTCAAAGAATCATACAAAAGTAGGTTCTTCAACACCCATGTTTGAAATTGCTTGAGGACAAGTAATATTGGGAAGGGAGGATTTTTCATGTCCCAAATTTTTCATTGGGTCACAATGGCATAATCACATTTTCCATATTCACTAGAGTTTGTCAAATTGATGCCAAGGGTCAAATAATTGCCGAGGAGGAAAATTACTAGTTTCCTAGGTTGGGGGTGGAAGCTTTGGGATTTGGAATAAGGGGGATAATGAATGATGTTTTAAAATTAGAATGGCATAAATATTTAATAAAGGAGCTAAATAAACAAATACAAGAGAAAATTGAAGTGGCAATGGAGCATTGAGACACATGGAGACTATGGGGCCCACACAAGCTATAAATTTGGTGCCATAGGGCATCCTCCTCTTGCAATTTCGAATCCATGGGAAGCCTAAAGGTTATTGGATATTGAGTTATAAGGATAATACACTTGGAAATATGCATCATAGGTTGAATTTTGGAGGAAGTGTAACTTACACGGGAGAGGAAGAGTCATTTTGGAGTTAGTGAGACACTTGGACTAGATTCCCTAACTCTATGACAACAATGATGAAGATTCTATGAAACCTATGACAAAAATTAGATATGAAGGCTTAAATCTGACATATATGACATGTCAGGTCGAAATATATCATCCAAGTTGTCTTTCATGTGATTTTGGGAAGCTCAGTGGGCTCCAACTCAAATTTGGGGAAGGTGGAAGGCTAGGAAAGGGAGGACACATGGAAAATCATGAGCACACACCCTAATTCAATTTGGAATGAGTTTGTGGATGGATTGGGAAAATTATAATTCTAAGGATAGTTTTTAAAATATAGGAAGCAACCAAGAGAATGGATTTTTTTCATGTGATAAATTGTCATTTGTGAATTGTGAGAGCCAGTGGATGGCTAGTTTTCTTGCCTTGGCCAATTTTGACGGTGAAAGATTCCCATCCAATTTGGTGTTTGGAGAGGCCACTCAGGTATTTCATTGAGATTTAATGGAGTTTTATTTTCAGGTTTTATATACAGGGAATCTCATGGTTCCTTCTATTGCATCTCTTTCTCTCAACCATTTCCAATTTTTATTGCATATTCTTGCTCACGGATGGACTGCGCTTTGGGTGAGATATTGATCTCTTTGGGGTATATTATAATGCCCATTATCTTGAGTTCTGATGTATATTATCTGTATTTCATGTTCATAATACTCTCATGTAGAAATACCCACAATAATTTACATAAAAATGTTGAACAATGAAGAAATAGTGCCATTTCCCCACTATCTTGTTGTGAACCATTGTAATGCTGATGATTTCGAAATGGGAGAGCCTTTCATTATAAATTTCTGATTGTAATAAGTTAAATATTATATTTTATTCATTCTCAGAAATTTTCAAGTAGAAATACCCAAGATTTGTATGTCAAATTGATTTTTAATGAGTAAACAATGACCATTTGCACTCTATTTTGATATATGCCATGGTAATGCTGATTATTTCGAATGGAGGAATGTATATATGATAAATGTATGATGGAAGGAATGTAATTAATGTGTATTACAAATTTAATTTTCAGTATGTAAGAATTGGAAGCCATTTTACTCATTTTTATTGCATTGGGAGAAGATTTGGTGCATTTTCCCCAAGGGTCGAAATTGTGATTTGGGAGCTGTTTTGGAAAGAGTCATAACAGACTGTATAAAATGAACCATGATGCATATGTGACTTTAAAAATACCCCTTACACATCCCATTCCTCTGTTCATAAATTCAAGTGACCTTGGGACCATTTGAGAAGCCCTTTCCGGCAATTACTTAGGGGGATTTGGAGCCCCAATTTGCTAGTAAAGATTCCTACTTTGAACAGAACATTAAAAAAGTTTATAGAAGTAATTGGGTGGTCATAAAAAATCCCTAAACATAATATTTAATTTCTAATATCATTCATGTACCTTCTGAGAAAATTTGGGAGCATTTGGGTCAATTTGGAGGTCTAGACATCAAAACTAGTTAAGGTCGAAATTGGGGAAAAAAGTGAAAAATTGGTCATTAAAAAAATTTAAAAAAGGGACATTACACTAAAGCATGGCTACAATGCATCAAACATTTCATAATAATATTGCAATATTTCAATGAAACGGTCAATGTATAGGTATTTATCTACCACAAATATGACTTTAGGGTTTAGCCTTTGCAGTAAACACATAGTGCATGTGCGATATCGTAACGACATAAAACGAATGATGAAGAAAATGGATAGCCAAGGCATCACCCCTTTTTACTCGAAGAAAACATAATCCAATTTCCCAACCTTGTTTGCAACGAACTAAAATTTAGAGGGCATTTTTAGAGTAGGAATAAAGTTGGAGATACGTCTCGCTATGGCTTCAAGAATTTCCATGGATGCTACCATGTCTGTAATTCTAACATTAGGATACCACCCGGTTTGCAATAAAAAATGATCAACAACAAATATGCATTAAATACTAGTTTTTAAAATTCTTTCATCTCTAACAAAAATGAATATGGTTAAAATTATGTCAGTATGTAGCAGGCTGCATAGTACAAGCTGCATAGTACCTTGCCCAGATGCCTTTCCTTGCCTTGCACGTTTGGATGGTGGATAATTAGAGCAAGATTCTGGTAAGCAAATTTGTTTTGAAGAAGAGACCAATTTTGCAGACATATCATGAGGGATCCACATCTAAATCGAAGGTTAGACCAAAGAAATGAGCACATAAGGAAGAAAGCTTGCCATCAAACAACCTTAGAGGGCATGTTGCAGATGTTGTGGTGCCAAGAGGGAGGAAGATTAAAAGGGCAAGGGAACGTTGCATATGCTGTGGTACCAGGAGGGAGGAAGATTACAAGGGAAAGGGAATGTTGTACATGTTAGTTT
The DNA here is from genome assembly GCA_001517045.1 of Pseudotsuga menziesii. NCBI lineage: Eukaryota > Viridiplantae > Streptophyta > Pinopsida > Pinales > Pinaceae > Pseudotsuga > Pseudotsuga menziesii. The sequence goes on along the minus strand of LPNX010844083.1, from coordinate 127,956 downwards.
TTCAACATTAATCTAGCATATCATTAGGATCTTTAAACTGAGAGAACAACAAGCACAACAACCAAACACAAGAGAAAATGAACACAATGTTTTTCCTCGAGGAAACCATAAATGGAGAAAACCCCGCAAATTCCTGTGAGATAGAATCAACACCAAAGTTAAACCCAAAAATAGTAAGACAATCTCCTGATAGCAGTAAGCTCTTTCCTCTTTCCCCAGTTTCTTTCTCTTCCTCAACTATGTGCTACACTTGAGTGTGTATGATATGTGTGCTAAATAGAGAGTCCACCTCTCTATTTATACTAATATCGACATGACTAAAACCCTACTAGGGCCGACCTCACTAGGAGAGTCTAATAACCCTAGTGCCCCGAAACTGTGGGGACTTTAACCCTTAGACAATAGGAGGGTTACCCACAATGACTTGACATGAATTGTTTACATTATTGATTCTCCTGATCGGAACATCGGGGCATGACATGACATAAGAACATCCCAGAATAAACATCGGTTTACAATAGATGAGAAATACAAGTGAATACATTCCGAAGTTACAATTACATTAACACTCCCTCTTAACTAGGAAGGTATTCTCCCGACACAATTTTCATCACTGGTCTTCTTCTCCGTGTCTTCTCATCATTTGCATCTTCAATTCATCTTTGTCTTCAAGTCTTATTTTTCTTCAAGTCATCTTCATCTCTGGATCTGGATCATCACTCGACCTGGATCATCATCACTGGATCTGGATCATCACTCGATCTGGATCATCTGTAGAATCATTCCTGGATCTCGATCATCCCTCGATCTGGATCATCTCTGGAGCATCATCTCTAGATCTGGATCTTCCCTCGATCTAGATCATCTCTATTGGATCATCAATACTAAATCTTCACAGGTGATATCTCATGATTCTTCTCGTCATAGGAAGTTCTACAGAGCCAGCCCTTTTTCATGTTGGATGTAGGCCTAGCCATCATGTAGGTCTTCACCCAGCACTTACATCTGATAATGTAGGAACTAACCTATAATCATATCAGAAAGGCATGCCCAACACTCACATCTGACCATGTGGGAACCAATCCCACAACCCTGTTAGAAAGGCCCAACACTCACATTTGACACATGTGAGGAACCAATCCAGCATGCATGTTCAAAAAGGCTCAACACTTATATTTGACACATGTGAGGAACCAATCCAACATACATGTTCAAAAAGGATCTACACTTACATTCGACACATGTGAGGAACCAATCCAACATGCATGTTCGAAAAGGCTCTACACTTACATCTGACACATGCGAGGAACCAATCCAACATGCATGTTTAGAAGGGTGTGCACTCACATTCGATCAAGTAGGAACCAATCCTACAGTCATATCCGAATGGCCCCTAGTCCCAAACTGAACTACCTGGTAACTGACTAGGTGCCTCCACTCCCAGAATGGCAGTTGCCCTTACATCTGTCTTACTTGACAGAATGGCCAACACTCACATCTGACATGGGAGGAACTTAATCCTTTAACCATGATAGAATGGCTCAGCCCTTACATCTGACCTACTCATCAGAATGTCTCTCTCAGTCCCGGACTGAGTGTTCCTGGTAACTGACCAGGTACCTCCATTCCAAGAATGGCATTCAACACTCATATCTGACATGGAAGGAACCAATCCTCTCACCATGATAGAATGGCTCAGCCCTTACATCTGACCATGGAAGGAACCAATCCTTTGACCATGTCAGAATGGCTATGGGACTCATCACTTTCCTTTAGAGGAAACCTCGATTTGGAGAACACCAAGATTCTCCCTGAAGTACTCAAACTTCACCCTAGCCAACGGCTTTGTCAATACATCAGCCATCTGTTTCGCCGTCGCAACATACTAGAGCTTCACTGCTCCCCTCTGCACCATATCCCTGATATAGTGATACTTGATCTCAATATGCTTCGACTTGTCATGGAACATTGGATTCTCTGACAACTTCATGCAACTTTGGTTGTCACAATGTATACATGTAGCATCCATCTGGAGATAAAATAAATCAGACAGTAGCTTCCGCAGCCGTACTGCCTCACAACTAGATGAACAAGCTGCGACATACTCTGCTTCAGCTGTACTCAGTGCCACACAGGATTGCTTCCTGCTAAACCAAGAGATCACACCTGATCCCATATTGAAGTAAGACCCTGAAGTTCTCTTCCTATAGACGACACTGCCTGCCCAATCTGAATCAACATAACCCTCTAGGTTAATCTTTTGATTCACCTCGTACTTGAGCCCATAATCAATTGTACCCCTTAGGTACCTCAGAATATGCTTTGCAGCAATCAAGTGAACATTTCTTCGATCTGTCAAGAACTGGCTCAAGGTGTTCACAACAAAGCAAATGTTTGGTCTTGTGTTCATTAGATACATCAAGGACCCAATCATCTGACGATACATCTTAGCATCAACTGTCTCTACTGAAGCATCGCTCAATAGCTTCAGGTTTGATGCCATAGGTGTGGCCATAGCCTTGTAGTCCATCATCCCAAACCTCTTCAGGATCTCTACTGCATACTTCCCTTATCTGAGGGAGATTCCATCCGCATTCTGCCACACCTCCATACCTAGAAAATAATGCATCATACCCAAGTCCTTCATTTCAAACTCAAAAGCAAGATTTCTCTTCGTGTCAGCAATCAACCCATCCCTACCTATTACAAACAGATCATCTACATACAGTAGAAGCATCACTGGGTTGCCATATTCAACCTTGTAGTAAAGGTTGGAATCTGCTTTACTCTTGGTAAAGCCCAAACTGGATAGAAAGTTGTCAATTCTGTCGTACCATGTCCTGGGTGCCTGTTTCAAACCGTATAGGAATTTCTTCAGTCTGCACACATGAGACTCCCTGTCACGTGTCTCAAAACTGAGTGGCTATTCTACATACACTTCCTCTTCCACTACACCATTCAAGAAAGCAGTCTTGACATCCATTTGGTGTATCTTCCATTTCATTACTGCAGCCAAAGAAAGTACTTATTTGATGGAAGTGTATCTGGCTACAGGAGCAAGGGTTTCTTCATAGTCTATTCCTTCCTTCTGTGAGAAGCCACGAGCCACAAATCTTGCCTTATATTTCTCTATGCTACCGTTCGCAGCATGCTTGATCTTGTAGATCCATTTGGAAGTTACAACTGACTTCCCTTCTGGTCTTGGGACAACATCCCAAACATCGTTCTTCATGATTGATTGATATTCTTCGATCATCGCATCCTTCCATTCTTTCCATTCTGTCACTTCTTCATAACTGGAAGGTTCTTCTTTGATAAAGCCACATAGTAAGGCTACATATCCGGCGCAAAATCTGGTTCTCTTTCTTTCTCTGTGATTTTCTTCTGGAGCCCCATATCTTTCCGCACCTTGGATAATTTCTCGTACCCAAGCAGGTTTCCTCTTGTGAGGATTCTTCTCCTAACGTGGATCTACAGGTCTTTGTGGTTCTTCAAATTCTCGATCTTCTTCTTGAATTTCTTCATTCATGGTTGTATCATGAATTCTGGGAGCTTCAGATTCTTTAGGTTCTTCTATAGGTCTCTTTCTGGATTTGTTGTAAGTTGTGTCTTCATCAAATGTTACATCCCTGCTGATGTCGATCTTCTTGTATCATGGGAAGTATATTCTGTAAGCCTTCGAGCTTTCAGAGTATCCCACAAATATACCCTTCTTTCCTAAAGGATCTAGTTTTGTTCTCTTCTCTTTTGGTATGTGTATGTACACTGGACAACCGAATATTCTGAGATGGCTGACTTCTGGTTTCTTGCTGGAGAAGACTTCTTTAAGAGTATTATTCTCAAGTACTCTGTGTGGAGTACGGTTCTGTACATACACCGCTGTTCTGGCCGCTTCTGCCCATAGATGCATAGGAAGATCTTGATCATGAAGCATTACTCTTATAGCTTCCATGATAGTTATATTCTTCCTTTCTGCAACCCCATTCTGTTGTGGATTGTAAGGAGTGGACAACTCCCTCTTAATCCCTAATTCATTGCATAAGTCTTTAAATTCATTTGATGTGAATTCTCCGCCATTATCTGATCGAAAGGTCTTGATGTTCTTTTCTATGTGGTTCTCGATCAAGGCTTTGAATTCCTTGAACTTGCTGAACACTTCATCTTTGTTCTTCATGAAGTAAATCCATGTCTTCCTAGAAAAATCATCAATGAAAGAAACATAGTATACATATCTGCTTAGTGAACTTGATGACATTGGACCGCATACATCGGAGTGTATGATTTCCAAGATTCCTTTTGCCTTGCTCTCGCTACTTGGAAATGTCTTCTTTATATTCTTCCCTTTCGCACATCCTTTGCAGACTCCTTCATGTTTTGCTTGAATTTCTGGAAGACCTTCAACAACTTTGCGTGCAAGTGGTAGTGCTCTGTAATGCACATGTGCAAGACTTCTATGCCATAGTTCATTTGGCTCTACCATGTCCTGGACCATAGCTTGTTCTGAATGGCCCTTCAGCTTGTATAAACCTCCTTCTTGTTCTCCAATGACTATTGCATCGTCAATAGTATTTCCTCTTGGACACATGATAACTTGGCCATCTATAAATGCAACCCTCATGCCTTTTGCATCCAGTTCAGATATGGAGAGAAGGTTCTTCTTGAGTCCTGGTACAAATAGAACATCCTTCATTTTTATAGACTTTCCAGAGTCTAGCTTATAGGAGGATTCACCACTACCTTTTATTGGATATTGGTAGTCATCTCCTAGCTTCACCTTATGGGGTGAATTATGTTCGGATAGTTTCTCAAAGGATTCTTTGAAAAGTCATGTGTTTGGAAGCCCCACTGTCAATAAGCCAATCTTTGCTTCCATGAGTGACAGTTCCAGTGAGAGCTGAAATCAGAACATATTCATCCTCGCTTGAAGAGTCTTCACTTTCTTTCTTTACTCTCTTCCTTGGAGGATCATCATCCTCAGCAGTGTGAGCATGATGTTTTCTTTTGGAGTTATTATTCTTCTTGGATCCATTCTTATTCATGGGACAATTTCTAGCAAAGTGTCCTATTTCATCACATGTATAACATTTGAGTATAGATGAACCTTTCTGATGAGAATGCTTACCTTGGTGATGATGCTTTTCCCTTCTTCCTTTCCTTGAGTGTACTGTGAGAGATTAATATTCATTTCCCATATTTTCTTCTCGAGCTGCTATCCGAGCCTCTTCTTGAGAGCATTCTTCCCACAGTATGCTAAACTTGACCAACTTATTTCTAGCACAGATTCCTTAGATGAAAGAATCCCATGACCTAGGGAGGCCATTCAATGTTGTCATCACAATTTCTACATTCTCCACTTCTTCTTCTACAACTTCTAGTTGTTCTTTGATCTGGGAGACTCTTGTGAAGTATGATTGGATGGTCTCCTCATTTTGGATCTTGAGATTATTCAACTGGTTCCTTAGAGACATCTTCCAATTGATGTTCTTCCCTTCAAACAGTTTGGTTAGGGCATCAAACATGGCTTTAGGTGTCTTGAGGGAGGACACCTATGGAATGAGGTGATCCTTGATAGAATCTACAATGATCCTCTTTGCCATAACCAACTTCTTCTTATGTAAGGCCTTGGCCTCATTTCCCTTGGAACTGGAACCTCCTCCTTGGGGAAACCATAAATGGAGAAAACCCCGCAACTTCCTCTGAGATAGAATCAACACCAAAGTGAAACCCAAAAATAGTAAGACAATCTCCCGACAGCAGTAAGCTCTTTCCTCTTGCCCCAGTGTCTTTCTCTTCCTCAACAATGCGCTACACTTGAGTGTGTATGAGATGTGTGCTAAATAGAGAGTCCAACTCTCTATTTATACTAATCCCGACATGACTAAAACCCTACTAGGGCCGACCTCACTAGGAGAGTCTAATAAACCTAGTGCCCCAGAACTGCAGGGACTTTAACCCTTAGACAATAGGAGGGTTACCCACAATGACTTGACATGAATTGTTTACATTATTGATTCTCCCGATCGGAACATCGGGGCTTGACATGACACAAGAACATCCCAGAATAAACATCAGGTTACAATATATGAGAAATACAAGTGAATACATTCCGAAGTTACAATTACATTAACAGTACATGCAGTGGTACCAGGAGGGCAGTGGGGAGTCGACAATCTCAACAATGGTACATACAAAAATGAAACAAACATTAAGTGTTTGAAACTAATGTTGAACTAAGAAGAGCAACACATATAGCCTTATTTTATTTAAAAAAGAAGTACTACACAATCTTGACACTAACCTAAGTATTTTTTTACTGAAAATGACACTTTGCATCGAGATGAGGCCAAATAAGAGAAAGAAGTGGGTGATTGGCTAGAAAAAAGTGCAATAGATATTGATTGGTTAATAAAAACGGTTGTTCATACTATGTCATAGGAAACTTAGGCTAAACATAAAATAAGTATCTTTCATATTCATGAAGACTAATTGAAACGATGACAAGCCCTTTCATAGAGTCTTTATCAGCCCGAAGGCATGGACTAATAATATAAGACTGGACTCGTGATGTCAAAGAAAAGTCTCAAGGATGGTTTTAGTTTGGCTTTAATTGTTTACATTTCATCCTCATTATTATTATTTTTAATTTTTAATTTTTAAAATTTATTTAGTTTGGTTTTAATTGTTTTACGTTTTATTATTCTTTTTTCCACGGAAAAAATCATAAATTTATTTAAGATATGAACAAAATTACATTCGCATATGTATAAAAGGTAGATAAAGTACGCCATACATTGTCAACAAAAAAAATAAAATGTTTCCATAGTTTCACAAAACTTTTTACAGTTTTTACATCCGGTAAAGTATCCACTGATAAATCAAAACAAGCTTTAGCGAAAAAATAGATTACATATATCATATCTTGAAAAGATATCCACAAAAAGTTTTTCGTTTAATTCCTGTCCAAATAAAAAGCACTTGTTCCTCATTGAACGGTCGATGATAATAACTATAACTTCTAGCCAGATCTTGTTCTAAGATCTTCCAATAGCCAAACGTGAGATGCGTGGCTTCTTTGGAAAGCCTGTCAGCCACCCCATTTCGTTCCCTGTCAACACGTGTAAAAGATATACTGTCAAATATCTGTTGTAAAAGAATCACTTCCTCAAGAATAGGAGGAAGACCTAACACATCACATATGATAAATCCTCTATCCAAATAAATCACAATCATTGAATCACCAAATACTTGCAAAGTATGACAATTATTTTCCACAGCAAATAAGAGAAGAAGTTTTAAATCCATCATTTCTGCAAAATTGTTGGAACCTTTCCCCAAGCCAGCCGATAAATGAAAGGAATGAGAATTGGATAAATATAGACAACCCCCACCCCCACAAGTGAGTTGTTGCTCATGTGAGGAGCCATCGAAAAAACCCCAAGGTTTAAGATGGTCAATCACCTCCACCCAAACAGTTCTAACAGAAGGAATCAGATTTGTCTAAGGAAAATGTTGAAAAACAACGTAACAACCAACTCCAAAGGCATTCGTTGATCTTGAAAAATGGTTTTGTTTCTGGCCAACCAGACACCCCAAGAAATAATACAAGGAAGTGATCTATAAGTCAAGTATCCCCGCTCAATGAACCATACACAAAAATCCTCCACAAAATTCGGACCATGCCAAATAAAATAGGAATTTAGTGCTAATCCAATACCCTACCAAATATGCTGAGTGTGCCGATAGTGCAGAAAGAGGTGATCAAGAGTTTCAAGAGAGTTGCATCAAAATGCAGATCTACTCAGACCCTGAAAGAATCTACGTTGAAGAACATCCCAAGTTAGGACTTTGTTTTCCAAAATAGTCCGTCATAGAATTTTGGCTTTGGTAGGACACTTTAATTCCAAAGTTTCTTCCACCACCAAATAATAGGCTGATTCTGTTCCTCTAAGTTTAATTGTAGATAACCATGCTTTATAGTATATTTCCCAGATGAGTGATGTGCCCAAACTAGTGAATCCTCCTGATCAGACAATATAATATGAGAATTTCTTAGTGGTGCCAGATAATTTGTCCATTCTGTTGAAAGTTCAACCGTCAATCCCAAATCATAGCTAGTAACCCAACCTTGATGCCACATCTTTGAAAAAACAGGAGAAACCATCTGAGAGAGGAAATATATACCCCTGCCATCCAAGAAAAGACTTAAATCCGCAGATAATAAGTGGGCACCATCGGAACCCACCTAAGGGTCCAAACCAACCCAAACCAGTATACCATTTCCAACCTGCCAAATCAGATCAGAACCAATGAGACCAAAGGAATGTAATATAACCTTCAAAATAACAGAGCAACCACCTCTCAGTTTATCAGCCAATCGAATCCAATCCAGAATAGAAAGAGGGGCAATGTATTTTTGATGAACCACCCGAGACCACAAACTTTCTAAATGTATAAGTCTCCACGAGACCTTTGCATCCAATGCTTTTGCAAATAGAAAGATGTTTTTTAGGCCCCAACACCCCAGTTCTTTTGGGTTGGATAACCGCTCCCAACGAACCCACACCATAACCTGATGATCCACACTTCCCCTCCAAATATAAGCAAAACAAACATTGCACATTCTTTCCAAAATACCTTCGGGTATCTAAGAAAGGGACATCCAAAAAACAAGAATGGCTTCCAAAATAGATTTAATCAAAACCAATCTGCCAGCTCTAGACAACCAATGATAACTCTAGCCCAAAAATCTCTTTTCAAATTTTGCTAAGAGCCACTTCCAATCAGCTATACAATAAGCATTTGATTTCAGAAAAAAGCCCAAATATTTGAGTCCATCCTCAAGTAGAAGAGACTTAAAAGAGAATAATGATGAATGCCAACAAATCTCTCGATCATCCAAAGTTGAGTAAGAGATGGTAGATTTATCATCGGTGACCACCATTCCTGTTGTTCAGGAATAAACACCCTTGTAACCCAGGGTTTGGGATTACCAACTTACTTCTAAAACTTGCAGACAATCAGCTTTAAAGTACATAAAGGAAATAGGAAGAGATGTTAGACTCACCCGATTGTCGACGGTTGGTCCAAGCTTTGTCTTCTCCGACTCTGCTTTTCTTCAAAGCTTTCAGGGATGCACCTCCTTCACCTGCAAAGAACAAATTCTCCAAGTACAATCTTATACATGTATAAATGACAGGTTAGATAAATAACATATATAGTGCTTAATCAAATAAATTCATCAACCATGATACATGAAAGAGACTCAACACAAAGTTGGAAGAAGAATTCTCTTTATTAACAATCAGTAAATGAGATAAGTGTACAACCCAATGCCTGAGATAAGGACTCCTCTGCAACCAAAGGACTCTGAGTTCTGCAGCTCCAAAGACTTCTGAAGATATACCACCAGCATAACTTTGCTCTCCAAGATTGATTCTATTAATGCCCTCCCCAAGGCCTCTATTTATACTTTAGGAAATATAGCAGTTTCGAAGGTTGAGGAGTTTGAGAGAGTTGAGATGGTTAATGATTAGGGCTCAACTAATCTCCATTAATCATGATTTATATTTTTTAATGTCGAATGGATGTGTACGCGACTATTTATATTGGCAACCGGCGTATGACACATGAGTTTCTCTAAGGGAAACCCGCATATAGATCTATACGCGAGTTGCAATGGAAATAGTTGCGTACAGTACGCGGGTTGTCAACATATATAGTCACGTATGTACACGAGTTTCAGTGGAGATAGTTGCGTACAACAATCAACACATAGAAAATTAAAATGGCAAGTTGGTTAAAGGGTAAATGCATCTCATGTCATGCCCATCTATAGTGTTTAGGAAAAATTCAATCCTATAGTGTCCTTTTGTGTACCAACATATGGAAAGTCCACACTCGAATGGAGAAGTGCCATTTGGGTTGATAGCAGATGCCCCCTAATGTGCGAGCTCAGAGGGAAGCGATGGCCGAAATACATTATAATCATCATCTTTGGAGAACTCATAAATCCAATGGAGCAGAGGTAGTACCTGAAACAAATACATAATAATGTCATATACAAATTCATATCCGAGGATGCTATGTTCAATATAATGGAACATTAGCTCCTTTACAATATTTGAATACATCATATAGTACGGGTACAAGACCACGTATATTACAAAGGTGGACCAAAGCCACAATATATAATAATGATGAGTCTTCAAAGATCTGGAAGCTGTGTAAATAGGTACAACATAATCTTGCGCAACTTAGTCCATAGATAGGAAACTAAGGTCTTCATAAACAATCCCAAAGAACCAGTACAATCCAAGCCATGTGAATATATGTTATTGAAGTCGAACATGGAGCGGATTCAATATATTGTCAATAAATAGGTGATAATCGACAACTGAAGCAAAGGAATTCACCAATAATGAAAGTGAATCCTGAGGTACGATCATAAAAAATCTAGGTATTCATCATCAGGAATTGCTGATGCGAAACCATACTGTGATAAGGAAGGCAATAGATCCTCCAACGGATCACAAGAGTGACTAGGAACTGGGTAAAGGAAGGGAGACACAAGTGATAACATATACAACAATGATGGGATTAGGATATAGATCAGATACTGGGTTAAGTCCTTGAACAGTTAGCACAACACAAAGATGACCCAAGGCAGCTTTTAACTTTACAGATAGAACAACTAGACTTATCTGTCATGTAGGAGACATGATCATATTCCCCAGGTAGAACTGACAAGAGGAGGAGTAAGAAACTCGAAGTAATATCTGAACTAAAAGTGAATACTAAGACATGAGTATCAGAAAAAATAGAGAGAGCTATGTTCAAGGGTGACATGCTGCCACTAACTGAAAACCAAAAGAAAACTTCTTCCTTACCTTCCCTGTTGAATTTTAATGAGTCGAGGAAAGTCAACTCGAGTCTCTCTTCATTTTTTGACAAGCTTGAAGATAAGAGGGAATAATGCTTGATAGTGTCACTGATTCGTGGATTTTATGAGCTCGAACTAGTACATGCTCAGTTGGTGTTTTCATGTTTAGAGAGTCTGAAAACTCCAAAGAAGACGCCAGGGGGGTCCTTTTTCATCCAATTTAGTCTCCTGGGGCCGAAAAAGTATAAAACATACCACAGAAGAACTCTCTTAACTTCAGTAGAAGAAAAGGTGAACCTTTTTCATACTTAGTTAAGGAAGTCCGAAAAACGTTAAATTACCACCTACCCAATGCTCCTTCGAGAGCATCATATAGCTTGAGTTTTACGAGTGTGAAGGAAAGCAAGATAACTCGAAAAGATTCATTTGAGTACGAGAAATGGGGCTTACAACAATAAAATATATGCTTTGTTCTTATTGTTTAACGAGCATGACAAAGACATAAAGTACACTTGGAATCTTTTTCATGTTTAGGTCCAGAGCACAAAAAAGAGAAAACTAAGCTCATACCGGGAGTTCCTTTTCCATAAATTTAGTCCCTCGGGTCCGGAAAAGTGATAAACCTGTACCTGAGAATACTATTCTCAATTCCAAAGAAAAGAGAGTGATCCTTTCTCGTATTATTCCACATGGTCCGAGAAAGAGATAACCTACCACCAATGTGGATGCCCATTCACGTATTCTTAACGAGCTTGAACAGACAAGTTAACTCGGCAATCAAGTCTATTTTAGGAGTTAGACTTGGGCCTAAAGAAACTCCATAAGGGTGGGGAGTCCTATAAAGGGATAGCTTGTAAAAAGAGACCAAAATGAGGCTCAATTTGGCGTGAAAAATAGCTAAAAAGATTCCCCTGTACCTAAGACAGCTGCAACATGAGTATCGAAAGACAAAATAAGTTCTAAATGGGGATACTCATGAGAGGAAAGCCCTATCCATGGAAGAACAATGGTAAAGACAAGGCACTAATGGTTAAAAATACCATAGTCCATGGTCAGAATGTTAATTGCTAGGTTTAAGATGGAGTAGGTATAAATGCAGAATGCATGTGAAACGACAAAAAACCATCCTATATGGGCAAAAAACAACTTAAAATGATGATAAACCTGTTACAAGGCAAAAAGATATGGTATTAGTGTTATAAATTATGAACTATAGGGAAAAAACCCACTTGAAAAATAATTTTTCTATAAATAGTTCAAAACAGAAATAAAAACTCACCATTTGGATTTTTAGCCATAAAAGACAAGTTTTCACCTCTACCTTCAATTGCTCGGTGTGGACAATCCCGTGGACCATTTCCAAATCCATAAGTGTCAGGTAATACTACACTCCATGCTCTTCAATTTGATCCAAGCAATTATCAAAATTAAGCCCTAATTTCATGTTTTTAAGCGTCCTCAACAACGCAATGCTGTGTATGTGGGTTTGCTATATTGAAAGTCATGTACACACGTTCTGTACGGGGGTTTCCCGAAGGACAGTCGCGTACAGTACGCGACATGCCTTAATAGACAGTCGCGTACACTATGTGAGGTGGAAAAGAAGCATATAGGGTCAAAATTTTGAAATTTTATATGAAACTAAAGGTTTGCAATTGCTTGTTTACTAGGTTGAAAGATGGTGCTTGAGTGGAGGGAGTGTGAACATGAAGATATGGACCAAGAGGCACTCCAAGATGCCCCCACCATGAATGTTTTACATTCAAGTGGGTTGTTAAAGTTTTTCTGTACCCCACATATGCGGGCCAACGTCCGCCTCTTAAAGTTCCTGATAAATTATTGGGATCATGACTTGGGCATGTTTGACCTTCAAGGTGAGTCCTTGGAGATTACTTCAGAGGATGTCTATTTCATTACTGGTCTATCAAAATGGGGAGATTTGGTAAACTTGGAAGGCACCGGCAGAGGTGGTGACCCTCTAAGTGTCCAGAACTATATTGATATATACTGCACACCAGGCACACAAAAGAGGGGTAGTTGCATCCCTATTGTGCACATACATGATCTTCCTCTACAGGTATTGACAAGTACTATAGTGAGGGTTGTAGGGTCATCTTCACTTCACCTTGCAACACGAAACTAGATGAGACTAGCAGTGGATTGTATGCAGGGGGCCCTATATGACTGGTGCTCGGGAGTGATCCCGATTATGAGAAAACAACTCTCTAACTGCAAGAGAGGAAAGAGGAAGAATTTTGGATATTCTAGCATACTAGTAGCCTTGTTCTTTGAGAGAGTGTTGGGATTGAGCCTTGCAGTACCCTTTCCAGTTCATTCTCCTTGTCAGCCTAGGCTGAGTAGATGGGGAGATATATTCCTCCACCAGGGAGGTGGTGGCTCAGTGCAGAGTGTCTATGATGACGACTTCTACTTTGGGTGGGAGCGACAGTTGCCAGCACTAGAGCAGTCTCCATATGTTGGAATGTACTTCTGTGGTGATCCAGATCTCGTCCTCCCTCCAGGAGGAGCATGGGGAGAGTTGGGTAATTTTTTATTTTAAAATTTTAAAATTTTTATGAATTTTAAAATATAGAGATATATACATATGTATAAGAGTTCTAATCCTTTTTAAAATGTCGAAATACAGATATTGGACCAGTTCGCCCTGAAGGGAATCTACACATGTATGTGCATCCTATCTTGGGAGAAGACCAGGGGCTGATTAGGGTTCTTGAGGGGAAGCTGGCCAGACTTACCCAGAGAGTACCCACCTTACAGATTGAGCACATCCTAGCCATCATGCAGGAGTTCGTGGTTGGTGTACCACCTGTCTAGATACGCTTTTTGAGGCAGGTAGCTAGAGTAGTATTGGTATACATAGATGCTGTTGAGGCTGCTGAAGCCGAGGAGGCTGAAGAAGCCAGAGTGCAGGGAGACCGGGGGGACCAGGGTGGTCCAAGTGACTAGGGTGGTCCAGCTTAGATCTAGGAGTATTTGATGGAATTTGATCCATATTTTGTATATTTTTTGTATATTATACAGTTATGACTGGATCTGAGGATCAAAGACTCGACCTATCTATATGGACAGATATTCTCTCTCTCACACACACACACACATATATATATTGCCGGTTTATTTATAAATGTTTTTTTATGTGTTTGTTGTATATTTTTATGAAAAATGTGTTAAATGCCAATCCAAGATGTAATTAGCATATGCATTAGTTAATGATTTTTGATTCCTCTGGAATATGATTGAATGTAATGAACTCAAAATTTCTTTCCAATAACCTAACTTGCATAAACTGATGTAATAGAATAGGGTTCTACACCTGGTAAGCCTGATTGAGCTGGGAAACCGCCAGTTGAGAGTCCAGTCAGACTTCCAGCTGAGTGATACCATGTGACAAAGCATCCCATAGAAGCTCAATGACATCCCTATACTCAGCGACATTATTAGAAGCAGGACCTAAGCAAGCACCTCCTTAGGCAACTAACTGTCCTAAGGGTGAATAAATGACCCATGCAGCTGAAGCTAGATTACAAGTGTGGCGACTGGCGCCATCAGCGAAACCTACAAACCTCTCGGAAGACATCCGAAACAACCAACAGATGGTATAAAAAACACAAACCGATGAACTAGTGTACATAAAAATACATACAATAAAATACAAGAAAAAGTAGTAAGCCTAAGCATAGTACTTTTTCAGGTAGAGCCCATTTCTAGGCTAAGGCAGCTTATTCCCATCAAAATCAATTAATTCATATGCGCCCTTCTTTAACACCTTTGACATGACATACGGTCCCAACCACATAGACCTGGACTTTCCTGCCCCCAGAGGTTCTTTGTCTTGGTCCTAGAGCAATACAAGCTCCCCTTCAAAGAAAATTCGAGTCTTGACCAACTTATCATATTGGCTTTTGACCCTATTTTTATGAGCTTGGTTTGCTGTCAGCACATCTCTATGATGTTCATCAAGATGTTCTAAATGTACTAAACGTTCTTCAAGCTCCGTCGTATCAGGTAACACATGAATAGCTATTTTTAAGGACGGGATTTCACATTCAACCGAGGTAACGACTTCCACTCCATGAACGAGTTGGAAGGGGGAGAAAACCGTAACAGTTTTTACATTGGTTTGATACACCCAAAGAGCAGGGTACAACATGATATGCCAGTTTGAACGGGCTGCATTAATGGTACGTTTGAGGATAGCTTTCAAAGTTTTATTAACAGCCTCGACCTGACCATTGGCTTGAGGATAGAATGAGGATGAATGTTCTTGTCTAAATCCTAGCATAGTGGTCAGTTCAGTCATCATGCTATTTTGAAAATGACTGCCATGGTTAGTGACAATCACCTTGGGTATACCGAATCGTGCTATAATTTGATTGAACACGAAAAAAACTGCAGTTTCCCCGTTAGCTCTAAAGGTGGGCATTGCCTCTTCCCATTTTGTAAAATAATCCACAGTGACAATGATATATTTGTTCCCCCCAGCCGAGGCTGGGTTACACATCACATAATCAATCCCCCACTTCATGAAGGGGCCCACTAAGACAACGGGAAATAATGGAGTGGGCTGTGACCGCATTTTTCTGGTATAAAGCTGGCAAGGATGACAACACTTCACTGCTTCCACACAATATTTAAAGATTGTGTGCCAGAAATAACCGACACGTAATATCTTCTGGGCCGTTGCTAACCTAGATAAATGACCCCCACACGCTCCACTATGGGCATCATTTAGGACAATCTTCGATTCCTCGTGGGTCAGACATCGACGCAAAACAGAATCTACCCTCCTACGGTATAAAGTATCTCCTACGATGAGGTAGTTCTTGGCATGTAGGCGTAGTTTGCGTCATTCTTCCCGCGAGAAAGCTGCAGGACACTTCAAATTCTAGAGATAGATAAGTATATCTCCATACCAGGGATCAAAGGTGGAAATAAAAAAGATGTGCTCATCTAGGAATGAGTCTTCTTCAATAACTACATCTTCTTCTTTTGGAAATTCTGCGATAAGCTCAGCAAAAACTAACGATTTTTTGGATTTGGCGGACTGAAAATCCAAGTCAAAATCTTGGAGAATGACTATCCATTTGTTGAATTTTCCTCCAAATATCCATTGGGACAAAACATATTGAAAAGGATTAACATCTGCCACTACCATTGTAGTCCTTAGTAAAATGTAGTGATGTAACCTCTGAACAACATAGACAGCTGCTAAGGCCAACTTCTCGACGTGGGAGTACCTGAGTTCAGGTCCAGCTAAAGCACGGCTAAGATAGTAAATGACATGCTCTTGGAGGTTATCGTCCTCCTGGGCTAGGAATACCCCTATGGTTGACTCGGATGTGGCCAGATACAATATAAAATCCCTAGAGTAATCTGGCGGACGTAATAATGGTGCTGACAACAAACCTTTTTTCAATGCCTCGAATGCAAGTTGTATAGTTTCGTCCCATAAAATGGGGTGTCATGTTTTAACAGGCACATGAAAACCTTGGTAATCTTGGCATAATTTACATTGAAACATCGAAGAAAATTGGACTTTTCCTGTAGGTTATGAAGTTTCCTGATAGAACAAGAAGGAAGCAGATTTACAATGGCCTCAACTTTTAATGGATCCACCTGAATGCCTCTATTAGAAACAATGAATCCAAGCATTCTCCCCGACTCGACACAGAACACACACTTGTGGGGATTCAAGTGGATTTTATAGTATTTGCATTGTTCAAATATTAAATGTAGGTGATCTGGATGGTCAATCCTCTTATGAGAATGTGCAGGCAGATCATCAAGGTAGGGTTTGACAATGGCTTTAATATCATGAAAGGAAAAATTCATTGCCCGCTGAAAGGTTGCCCCAGCATTTTTCAATCCAAAGGGGATTTTTTTGTACATGAAGGTACCCCAAGGACAAATGAAATTAGTTTTATGTTGGTATTTCGGTTTTATTTGAATTTGATTATATCCGAAGAAACCATCCATAAATGAAAAAACTTCACTTCCCACGCAAGCATCAATAATTTGGTCTATAAATGGCATGGGATAGTTGTCCTTAGGACAAGATTTGTTTAAATCTCTGAAGTCAGTACAGACACGTATGGTTCTTTGCTTCTTATCAACAAGAACAAGGTTGGATACCCATTCTGTCAAAGCTATGGGATAAATAAAACCAGCTTTCAGTAGTTTTTCCATTCCAGCCTTCACTGCCGCCGCTTTACGCGGGTTTAGCGTCATGGTATGTTCAGATATCATGCATGACTATAGATGGATCAATTCTTGGCATCTCCTCACATGACTAGGAAAGAACGTCGTGGAATTCCTTAAACAAGGTGGTATAGATCGCAATCTCCTCAAGAGAGCAGTTTGCACCGATATGTATATTTTCCACAACGTCAGGATTTACAGAGATGTTGATAGGGATGGTAGTAGAAATATTTTCCATATTTCCCTTAGCAAACATTCCTTCCCTGGGTAAGGGATTAATGGGTGTATCAACATCATCTGTCAGTCTCACATGAAACTCTTGATTCTCTATCCTGCTTAGCTCTGCAAGAAAATAGGATCGATGGTGAAGATCTTCACAGATCTTATCTCGTTCGCACATGGCTTCATCAGAAGGTAAAACCATATCTAAACAATCTATCGAATGCAAAGAGTTTTCTGCCCAAGTAGGAAAATAGACTTCTTCCAGTTCCTCTAAGACTGAGAGTGGAACCAGAATGGGACAACATTGGTTTGGGTGATAGCTTGGTAAGACACTTCCACTTCTGATAAGGGCACTTCATGGTGGGAAGGGAGAACCCAAGGATTAGTCCTATCAACAACCGGGGATATGGACTTCCCCACACTAGCAGAATCTATATAATTAATTAGAGCTACAAGAACAAATGTGCCCATCAATGATGTGTACATTCCAGCCCCTAAGCTCTCTGTAGCAGGTTTAACCTGATCAACCAATGGAACAGTGGACTCATTAGACTCCATGTAGCCTTTTCGGTGAAACTGAGTTGGTCAACAGTAACCAAATTCCCTTCGTGTGGAAATACTACCACTCGAAAGACGGTTTATGCAATAGCAGACATGGCATAAGTCCAACTTCTTCCCAAGAGCAGGTTATAATCCAAAGGTGCATCAATCACCTCTACCTCAACAAACATCGCTTTCCTTGCCAGCTTAATTTCAAAAGCTGGTAGGATACCATGTGAATGGAATGACCTTCTGTCGAAAGTAGTAAGTAGGGTGTTTGACGGGACCAGCTCTGGGGATCCAAGAGCTTTCCAACATGACAAGGACATAACACATGTAGAAGCACCCTCGTCGACAACTGCCCTTCCATTGGTCTTTCCACCATGGATGACAGCTATCGATAAGGCTACATGGTAAGGTGGGTGAATTTTGACATCAGATAAGTGAAATTTCACCATGAGACTCGATGAGTCCATACGGCCTAAGGCTGCTAAGAGTGCATCCCTCTGGGCGGGACAACTCTGTAACACCTCTAAAGCCGACATTGCATAAGGTGTCTGGGCTAAGTCTTCAACCACGGAGTAGTTGGATGCAACCCTAGCATTAGGATTATGCTAGGTATTCTTAAAGACACCTTTTGGTATCTTGGGCATAGTTTCGACAGGTTTCTCAATCATGAGAGGGTTAGAATTTTCACCTATAGACTTACCCTTCTTAGAGGTCTCTTTTTCATAGTTCTTATTCGTGGTTTGTAGCAAAGATGAAGATCAAACCATGTTGATATAATTGGGGTTATGGGCATTTGGAGTGCCCCCTCCTACATTTGAAGCTGAAGCAGAATTATACCCTTGGGGAAACAGATCCTTCAGGACAACCGATTGTTGAGATTTCAACAGCTTCTAGGCTTGTTCCATAAGGGGACAAAGATGGGTAAGGTGATATTCATGGCACAACTTGCATGGGAATTTTACCTTTTTCTTTTCTTTCTTGCCCCCATCAGCATTGTTTGCGGGTTTCTGCTTGTTTTGATTTCCCTCCCCTTTCTTTCCTCTCTTCTTTTTCCCACCGGGCTGCTGATTTCCCTTCTGAGAGGTCTGTGAAAAAACATTTGCATTTTGGGGTGAGGGGGCAGCCTTTGCTGCCTCCACCGTAGAATGTTTGACGGACAACTGATGGAGCTGTTTGGACAAAGATTCTATAGTGGGAGAATTAACGGAACCAACCACACCATCAGCATGGGATCCAGGATTAGGTTTCTCTGCATCGTGTGTTGGCCTCAGTGCCTCAGGGATAATATCATACGAGATCCCAGACTGAGAGTAAATCAAATCTAATTGTTGGGTCCTAAGGATAGCTTCTTCCTCATTCGTCACTCCTGAAGTAGACACGTCCTTAGATATATAAAGCAATAAGGATTTAAGGAACCACTCTAATAAGAACTCAGGAGGGATAGTGGCATTAATGAGGCTCTTCTGCCTCCTCCACTCTTGGATGTGATCCGAGATGTGGGTGGCCTTGTTCTACCTGAAGGTAGATAACAAGTCCGTTCCAAAATCATATCAAACATGAAGCTGGAAGTGGCTAAGGAATGCGTTAGTCAAGTCCCAAAAAATACTAAACGCAGCAGAAGGCAACTCAATGTACCATTTTGCTGCAGTGCTCGTCAATGTTCTTTGGAAAAGCCTCAACCGAACTGAATCTTCATTCAGTGAGTTGGAAGAACACCATAAATGAAAAGTGGTGGCATGAGCCCCAGGATATTCACCAACTTTGCCTTCGAATTTTGGGATGTCTGAGGGAAACTTGGTGGGTACAGGCGGCCAGGAGGGATCATGCCTCACCGGGTCATTCATCAGTTTAGACAAATCTGACAAGTTTAACGTTGTCAGGAAAGAAATCTTAGGTCGAACCGGAGCACTAAAAGTGCCAGTTTGGGGATTAGAGGGACTTGCCCCCAAATTCCCATATGTAAAGGTGGGGTTACCCCCTGCCACTGGTTGCGAAGTGGATGGGTTACTTTGAAACATATTCCATCGGTAAGCCACATGATTGTTGGTGTGAGGTGTAGTATAAGAGGTTCTGGCTGCCCCATTTGAAACTGGGATTTGAAATACAGGAGCAGGTATCCCTCTACTAAAAAATGAAAAGGGCGAGCTCATGAATGGAGCAGAGACTGGGGTTTGGAAACCTTGACCATAAGGGTTAGTGTTCCCAAACTGCACCCCTACATAAGAGGGTGGTGGGCCTACATATGGAGTGGATGGGGGTATGTTCCCCCCATTCCAAGGAAATCCTTGGACAAAATCTGAGGATCCTATAGGACCACTCTGGGCAGTGTGTGTGAAGGAGGTTGGAACTGTAGGTATACTAGGAATCCCAGTGACCATACCACCAGAAGCACCTACTAGGCTTATGGGAACAAGTGGTTGGACCACTCGGCTCGCTGGAGTTAAGGGCATAGTAGGTATGCTTGATCTAGGGGTACTTACCGGGGGAGGTAGCACCCCTTCAGCCAGCATGGCTGAGGTGAAAATGAAATAAATTTCTCATGCACTAGACATTATTCTTCCCACAGGGACACCAGTCACGGGTGGATCAAAAGGATGAACCTAAACTATCACAGGATCATTTAAATCAGTCAGAGGTGTATTAAAATTCCTTGCAAACTCGTCAGCCTGCAAGTCTTCTATCTCAATTGTGTTCAAATTAAGAAGGTTTGCCCTAAGTTTTGGTTCACTCAGAACTTCACTGACTCCTATCGGTTCAAATGAACCGTCTGTGTCCAATCTCCGCCTTTGGGGGGGAGGTGGAGGTTCCAATGTGATAAGAGGAGGAAGGTTTTGCAACCTTCATGACCTTTTGATAGGTTGGTCCTCCATGATTCTAAATTTGACAATTCAAACCCTAAGGTCAGCTAAACACAGACAAACCACCGAGTAATCACTACGAAAAATCCTGAAGTCTTAACAGTTAGAAAGGGTAAAAGATATGCTTTCCCAAAGAAAGCTGAAAGATAGTTGCTTGGAATCCTTGAAGAGGTTCTTAGGCACAAGCAGAGGAATAACCCACCACCCTCCTACACTTTCAACAAGGGTTACCTTCCAAGCCCACCCAAGGTGAACTAGAAATAGCCTTTCGGCTTACCTATGTATGAACCCTAGATGTCAGGAGACTAGAGGCTACCTTAACTATACCAACAGTTTGGGGGGACAGTCGCAAGCCTAATTTGTATGCATGGGTAGGGTAGCTGAGCCCAAAACTCTATCTAGGACAGAATCCCCAGATGCGTAAAAACCCTTGTTTATGTTTCGATAAGGAATCAAAGGGTTATCTCCTCAGTCTAATGCCTCCACGCGGCCTCGTGCTTGACTTCCGTTTGAGAGGAGATTCCCAGATACTATCGATAAAGAGAAGGATTTACCTATTGATTGGCCCACTATGTCTGAATTTAAATACTTATGGGGAGTTTACACTTCCTATCCCACAAGTCTAGCCTAAGCTAGTAAGTGTATGGCCCTAAAAAAGCAAAAATTACTAATAAATTTTAATTTTTGCGTTCATTTTAAGGGCTATTTTTTACTCAGAAGGAAAGTGGAGTGAAAGGCTATGATGTTTTTGACTCGATAAGAAATGTAAAAAACAATAGGTGTATACTTCCAAAGCAAATTATCACTACTTAAAAAACAAGCTACTCTGTTCTTTTTTTTTGTAAATGTAAACTAATGAAAATGCAACGAATAAAGAGAAAACTAAGACTATATTTTTGTAATTTTTGAGATTATATTTAAAAACTAAAAACAAAACTACTGTATGCAAATCAAATGCAAAAGTTTCTAATGTTTTATTTTCACTTTTAAAATTGCTCAAAGACTACTATGCACCTAAATGCACAATACTTGAGTATGCTTGAATAAACTAACTGTATAAAATAAGCAAAATGAATTAAAGCAGATTCATAAAACCCAAGATCAACCACCTAAGAAAGACTCGGAACCCTAGCTTGGGAAGGCACAATGAATAGAAATCACTTAACTCAATCAAAGGCAAGTGACAAACCAATACTATTTGAAAATAGAATGGAATATACAGTGTCTAGAACCTTGATCACTGATTCAGACAACTAGCACTTAAACCTATTACCAAACAGGCAAATCCACTTCAAGTTGCTAACAGAGAGACAATCCAAACAATAAGAACTCAAGGGCTTACAAGAAAGCACAAGGCATGGCTAACAAGGTCATCAAACTCACAATGAAATGCTCATAGTGAAGGCCACTCAGCAAGACAAAATCTATAGAAGGACAAGGACAAGCAAAACCTAACCCAAAATTGTTGTTGCTCAGGCTTGTACGCAACTATGTACAAGAGCAATCCGCGTACTGTACGCGACTATGCTATAGAGCAACCCGCGTACGCAGACCTCTATACGCGACTGTGTGCAAGAGCAACCTATGTACAGGAGTTAAATTTTTCAAAAAGAAGAAAAAATATAAAGGAATTCAAAGCACCACTACAAATATGAACCAATACAAGACACCACACACTAAATCAAAGCAAAGGCTGGGCACTAATCTACAGAGTTAACCCACAGTAGTCTGGGCTTCCCAGTGGAGTCACCAGTTTTGTTGTTCAGGAATAAACACCCTTGTAACCTAGGGTCTGGGGTTACCAACTTACTTCTAAAACTTGCAGACAATCAGCTTTAAAGTACAGAAAGGAAATAGGAAGAGATGCTGGACTCACCTGATTATCGACGGTTGGTCCAAGCTTTGTCTTCTCCCACTCTGCTTCTCTCCAAATCTTTTAGGGATGTGCCTCCTTCACCTGCAAAGAACAAATTCTCCAAGTACAATCTTATACATGTATATATGACAGGTTAGATAAAAAACATATATAGTTCTTAATCAAATATATTCATCAACCATGATACATGAAAGAGACTCAACACAAAGTTGGAAGAAGAATTCTCTTTATTAACAATCAGTGAATGAGATAAGTGTACAACCCAACGCCTGAGACAAGGACTCCTCTGCAACCAAAGGACTCTGATTTTTGGTGCTCCAAATACTTCTGAAGATATACCACCAGCATAACTTTGCTCTCCAAGATTGATTCTATTAATGCCCTCCCCAAGGCCTCTATTTATACTTTAGGAAATATAGCAGTTTCGAAGGTTGAGGAGGTTGAGACATTTGAGATGGTTAATGATTAGGGCTCAACTAATCTCCATTAATCATGATTTATATTTTTTAATGTTGAATGGATGTGTACGGGACTATTGATACTGGAAACTCGCGTATGACACGCGATTTGCTCTAAGGGAAACCCACATATAGATCTATACGTGGGTTGCAATGGAAATAGTCGTGTACAGTACGTAGGTAATCAACATATATAGTCACGTATGTACACAAGTTTCAGTGGAGATAGTCGCGTACAACAATCAGCACATAGAAAATTAAAATGGCAAGCTGGTTAAAGGGTAAATGCATCTCATGTCATGCACATCTATAGTGTTTAGGAAAAATTCAATCCTATAGTGTCCTTTTGTGTACCAACATATGTAAAGTCAGCACTCGGACAAAGAAGTACCATTTGGGTTGATAACAATTCCAGTAGAAGCTTGAATAAGGAGTAGACCTTCTTTGAGTTTATGAATATCCTGACAGGAGCCATCAAAGAAAATGAGGATATCATCAACAAAGAGTAAGTGAGTAATATACAATACCTCAGAAATAGGAATGCCCTTGAAGGATCCAAGAGCCTTTTCCTCCAAAATAAAATGGCTCAAACCCTCAGCCACAAGAAGGAATAGTAAAGGAGAAAGAGGACAACCCTGCCTCAATCCACGTCTAGCAGTGAAAAAAGGACTGGCAGAACCATTAATAAGAATGACAAAGCTTACTATAGTAAGGCAAGCCATAATCCACTAAATAAAATTATAACACAAACCCAAATGTGTAAGTAACATCCAGATATATAGACAGCTAACCCTATCAAAATCTTTAGAAAGATCAATCTTTACAACCGCCTCTTTCAACCTACAGGTTTTTAATGTATGTAAACCTTCCTAAGCCACCCCAATAGTCTCATGGATCTGTCTACCTTCAAGAAAGCCAAAATTTTCACTGGAAATACATCGAGAGAGAATAACTTTTAATCTCCTGGAAATCACTTTTGCAATGATCTTGTAAAGGTAGTTGCAAAGAGAAATAGGGCGAAAATCATCAAAATTTTCAGGCTGACCCTTTTTAGGAATAAGAGCGATAAAAGTGGTATTAATAGGCCCATGAACATGACTAGACAACCTAGATTCTTCCAAAACTTTCAGCAGATCAGCCCCAATTATATCAAAGAAACCAATAAAGAACTCAATAGGCCAGCCATTCGGTCCTAGACTTTAATTCTTTTGGAATGAGTGAAGTATCTTGAGTAATTCATTATTTTTGACAACCTCCATCAACCTCCTATTATCATTGTCATCCACAAACCTAGAAAAAAGATGTGCAACATGAATCATTTCTGCAAGATATGGACCAGCCGGAGCAGTGAAAAGTTCCCCAAAGTGTCGAACCCCCAACCCAACCAAATCATCAAAGGATGAATCCGGAACACCCCGATCATCATTGAGTTCCCAAATGGTATTGGATAATTTCCTGCCTTTTGTAAAAGCCTGGATTTTTTGTGTTTTCATCCCCACGAGTTAACAATAGAGCCTGAATTTTTAAATGCCAAGCATCTTCTTTTTCCCCCAAATGTTTTCAGCGTCTATCTTCACACAAATAGACTTCATCTTTTGTAGTCTGGTCAAGAAAACCCAATCCAGGACGATTGAGAATATGATCCAGGAAAAGTTCACAATGACGAAGTTCTTGTTCATCTCTCAAGCACTTTGCATGATCCCAACTAATAGTAGCTTGTTTTACTTTACTTAAATTTTCCATAAAGAGAACCCCAACAAAATCCCCAATCCCAGAAGGAATAGGGATCCAAATGTCCTAAACCACTTTACAAAAAGAAATTATTTTAACCATTCAGGATTAAATTTGAATGGGATGGGGGGCTTCCTGCTCCTACCCTGTAACTCAAATAAAATAGGACAATGATCAAATTCCCCCCCACTTTCCACCCATTGATGAACCAAATCACACTCCAACACCAAACGACCCGCAACCAGAAATCTGTCCAGTTGCTTGGCCACCCGATTCTCACCCGTCCTCTTATTCCACCACGTTGGAGAAATATTTATAGGAGCGATGTCCAGAAGATCATGACAGGAAAAAGAATTAGTAAAAAATGGAGCCAAAGAATCTGGTACAACCATAGGTCCCCAAACCTCTTCGCAACCCAAAGAGAAATTGAGGTCACCTCCCATTTTGAAACAAAGGTCTTGTTTAAAAGAGTGTTCCAAAATGGAACCCTATTCACATAAGGGCCATAAACATTCAAAATAGTCAGCACCTTCCCCAGGTGAGCATCATAAATATCCAATGTAACACCTAAGGAAAAACTCCAAAAAACATCACATCGACAACTCTTCAAATTCCACCCCAAGGCTAAACCACCAGAATGTCCACACACATCAATCACAACAAAATTCTAGCCTGGAAGCAAGGTTTCCAGAATACAAGACACATCTTCATTCAAGCCCAATGTCTCTTGAAGAAGAACCACATCAGGGCGTTTGAAATCAATCAAACACCAAAGAGACGGTTTTTTGGAGGTGTTTGCCAACCCACGATAGTTGAAGGACATAATCTTCATGAGATAACCCCATCCAGGGCTTTCACTGCTCCAAGTGCCCAATTATTAGAAGACTGTTTACTCAATGCAACATCCAAAAGAGCACGTTCTTGTGCTCGAGAAAAATGTGATTTTCTCACATGGCTCCTCAAATAAGAGCAACCACGAGAGATAACAAATAAACCCTTGACCTAGGATTCCTCACCAAGTACCTTGTGGTTTCTTATATTGTAATGGATACTCCTCCCCTCAGAGGTGCTAGACAAAGAAGGTTCAGCAGAAACAATAAAAGGTGAGAAAAATGTACTCACTCCAGGAATCGAAAAGGGAATCCCTCCAGAAAGAAGAGGAATACTGGCTAAGGAAGAGGAGACCATTGAACAATCATCCATACAAATAGGTACATTAAAAGTAAAATCAGAGGAAGTACTGTGAAAAAACGTACCTGTGGGAGCCGCAGTATCAATTGGCTGAGAAGAAAGAGTGGAAGCACCAACAACATCAATTGCAATAGGAACATGAGCAACTAGAGTAGTAGTCTTCTCTACAACCCCAGTCTTCCAAACACCAATACAAGGAGAGTGTCCTCTCAACACCTCCCCACTTCAAGAAGTAAATGAGGGAATCCTCGGCTCAATCGAGCCTGACTACCAAACAACTGTACTTTTCCCTAAAAAGGTAAAGAGTAAGACTCCAACAAATGTCCATATGCATGACAACGGTGGCACCGAAAAGGAAACCCTTCGTAATCTAGAATTTGAGTGAAATTCCCTGACAGAGTCTGAATTTTAATGTCTGTTGAAAGCCCAATTTTAATAGCAATTTTTACCAAAATACGGGCCACCTTCATGATCCCTAAAGACTCAAAGGAAAGGTACGCAACAACAAACTCACCCAAAAAGTTCCCAATGGAAGCAAAGCGCTCAGGCGTCCATAGATTCATGGGTAAACTAGGAAGCCGAACCCACAATGGTTCCAGAGCCACCTTCTCTGTTTTAGCATAAAAAAATGGATCTTAGGGTTTTAGAAATAGAGGAACACCATCCATACTCCACTGGATTTTCGGAACCTCATCAACCATATCACTAGATTCAAATATGAAAGAGAACCAACCCTTTTCCAGCACCATCGTATGGTTCAACCTAGGGAAAAAATACCCCCACTGTTTCACTGCCCACCGGTTGAGAAAGTCTTGGCCACGAGCCCACCCCAAAAATACATTCGCAGCAAAATACACAACATCGTCCATCTGTAAATCCACCCCCAGAATCAGAGAGTCACGGTGCGCCCTAGAATTGACACAGTTCAATTTTTTATGCGAGGTATTTCTCCCACCCAAATCCACCTTTGAATATAGAGGAAAATCCACCTCTATGTTATTCCCCTCCGCCGCAATAGAATAAAATCCTAGAACAACCTCATGTCCTAAAGAAACAACCATCGGAACAGAACCCACCTCCGGACACCTGCGAGGTTCATGGTCAGACCCCACTGTAAAGAAATCACCCACCGAAAATGAGGAAGGTATAGTCACCGACCGAGGAATAAAACCTGACTCCACCTGAACAGGGTTTAAAACCCTAAGAAGCTTTGTAGAGGTCACCAAAGTCAAAGCCACCAGTGGATCCAAATCAACACCAAAACCCTCCAAATCCGCAATCACCCTGCCAGCAGGCCCAGAAGAGACCAAAAATGCTAGATCCTTCGAATTTCCAACCAAATCAGCAAACCCATGTGTTGTACAGGATTACACACCTAATAACCATAGGTCTAGGGTTACCAACATACTCAATCAACTTGCAGACAATTGACTCTAAAGTGTAGTAAAGGAAATAGGAGGATTAGAAAGACTTACTCGATTAACGAAGGTCGATCCTTGCTAGTCCTCTTTCGCTCTGCTTCACCTCCAAAGTCTTCAAGGTTTCTCCTCTTTCACCTGTCAAGAAACAATCTTCCAGAAACAAGATGATTCATATATATATAAGCAGGTTAGATAAATCACATATAAGATGTAGAAACATAAACATTTATCAAACCAAGATACATGAAACGCATATGGAAGAAGGATTCTCTTTATTATCAACAATGGAAAGAGTTCAGATTACAACCCAACGCCTGAGACAAGGACTCCTTTGCAACCAAAGGATTCTGAGTTCCACTACTCCAAAGACTTCTGTATACAATCCACCAGCATAACTTTGCTCTCAAAAAGTATATATAACACCCTCCCAAAGGCCTGTATTTATATGGAAGAAATAAGGCAGTTTTGAAGGTTGAGGAGGTTGAGACAGTTAAGAAGATTAATGATAAATGGATTAACTAATCTCAGATAAACGCGTGTTTTATTTTTAAATGTCAAAGAGAGGCATGCGCGGGTATGCAGAAGGAAAACTCGTGTATGATCCATGACTTTATATAAGGGAAACCCGCGGATACATCCATCCACGACTTGCAAAAAACAACACTCGCGGATGATCCGCGAGTTGCATAAGGATAGAGTCGCGGATATGTCTTGACATATTAAAAAAGGCAAAGTAAACCACTGGATGGAGGATGAATGTATTGTATAATAAGCCAATTTATAGTGTTATGGGAAAACCTCAATCCATAGATGTCCTTTTGTGTGCCAACATGAGGGATGTCGGCACTCGGACGGAGAGGTGCCATTCAGGTGTATAACATATGCCCCCTAATGTGTGAGGTCAGAGGGAAGTGATGGCCGAAATACATTATAATCAACATTTGTGGAGAACTCAGAAATCCAATGGAATAGAGAGAGTACCTGAAACAAAATACATAGTAATGTCATATAAAAAGTTACATCTGAGGATGCTATGTTCAATTTACTGGAACACTAGCCCCTTTACAATATTTGAGTACATCATATGATACGGGTATAAACCACGTATATTACAAAGGTGGATCGAAGCCACAATATATAGTAATGATGAGTCTTCAAAGATCTGGAAGATGTGTAAAAGAATGGAACATAATCTTGCGCAACTTAGTCCGTATATGAGGGACTAAGGTCTTCATAAAGGATCCCAAAGAACCAGTAAAATCCAAGCCATGTGAATAAGGGTAAGCTGAAGTCGAACATGGAGAGGATTCAACAGTTTGTCAACCAATAGGTGATAATTGACAACTGAAGCAAAGGAATTCACCAATGATGAAAGTGAATCCAGAGGTACGATCGTCAAAACTCTAAGTCGTCGTCATCAAGAAGTACTGAAACGGAACCATGCTGTGAGAAGGAAGGCAACAGATCCTCCAATGGATCACAAGAGTGACTAGGAACTGGGCAAAAGAAGGGAGACACAAATAGATAACAGATATAACAATGATGGGATCATGCTATAGATTAGACATTGGGAAGAGTCCTTGAACAGTGAGCACAACACAGAGATGATCCAAGGCATCGTATAACTTACAGATAGAACAACTAGACCTATCTGTCATGTAGGATACATGATCAGATTCCCCAGGTATAACGGACAAGAGGAGTAAGAAACTCAAAGTGATAGCTGAACACAAGTAGACACTGAAACGTGGATATCGAAAAGCAAAGAGTGCTATGTTCAAGGATGACATGCTGCCATTACTGAAAACAAGAGAACACTTCTTCCTTACCTTCCCTGTTGAATTTTAACGAGTCCAAGAAAGTAAACTCGGTTCCCTCTTCATTTTTTAACAAGCTTGAAGAGATGGGAAAATAATGCTTGATAGTGTCACTGATTCGTGGATTTAATGAGCCTAAACTAGTACATGCTCAGCCGGTGTTTTCATATTTAGAGAGTCTGAAAACGCCAAAGAAGACTCCAGGGGGGTCCTTTTTCGTCCAATTTAGTCTCCTGGGGCCGAAAAAGTATAAAACAAACCACAAAAGAACTCTCTTAACTTCCGAAGAAGAAAAGGTGCACCTTTTTCGTACTTAGTCAGGGAGGTCCGAAAAAGGTTAAATTACCACCTACCCAACGCTCCTTCCAGAACAACATAAAATAGCTTGAGTTTTACGAGTGTGAAGGAAAGCAAGATCACTCGAAAATATCCATTTGGTTACGAGAAATGGGGCTTACAACAATAAACTTGTTTCTTTGTTCTTAAATGTTTAACGAGCATGAAAAAGACACAAAGTACACTCGGAATCTTTTTCATGTTTGGGTCCAGAGCATGAAAAAGAGAAAACTAAGCTCAAACCGGGTGTTCCTTTTCCGTAAATTTAGTCCCTCAGGTCCGGAAAAGTGATAAACCAATGCCTGAGAATACTCTTCTCAATTCAAAAGAAAAGAGAGTGATCCTTTCTTGTATTATTCCGCATGGTCCGAGAAAGAGATAACCTACCACCAATGCGGATGCCCGTTCACATATTCTTAACGAGCTTGAATGGACGAGATAACTCGGCAGTCAAGTCTGTTTTGAAGGAGTCATACCTAGGCCTAAAGAAACTCCATAAGGGCGGGGAGTCCTATAAAGGGGTAGCTTGTAAAAAGAGATTCAGAAGAAGCTCTATTTGGCGTGAAAAATAGCTAAGAGGAAACCTCTGAACCTGAAATAGTGGCGGCATGAGCACCAAAGGATGACAAAGGCATAGGAAGATGATACTCATGAAATAAGGGCCCTAGCCACGGAAGAACAATGGTAGAGACAAGGGACTAATGGCTTAAAAAACCATAGTCCATGGCAAAATGTTGAATACTAAGGTTAATGTGGAGTGAAAAGATGCCAACATGTGTCGGAAAATAGCAAAACCACCCTATTGGAGCAACAACACCTTGTAAAGAGTGATAAACCTATTTCAAGGCACAAAGAGGGTGATATTAGTTAATTGACATTTCAAACTATAGGAAAAAGACCCACTTTATGAAATATTATTTCTATAAATAGCTTGAAAATTAAAACAAACTCACCATTTGAACTTTTGAGCCAAAAAAAGCAGAGTTTACCCTCTACTGTTGATCGATCGTTGTGGACAATTGGACCGTCGAAATCGAAATCCATCAGCTTTAGGTAATTCTACACACCCTAAGCCCGTCAAATTGATCCAAGCAAATATTAGGTTAAAGTGTGAATGCAGTAATAAACAGTATCCAAAACTATGACAGTACGCATCCGCGGGTTGCTTATAGGGAAACTCGAGGATACGCGTTATATCCGCGGGTTGTTGAACTAGAGAGCCGCAGATGATCCGCGACCTGTCTAATGAGATAGTCGCAGATACTGCGTAGAGGACCAAAGCTTACCAATATGCAAATTTTTTTGAATTTTTGATATGAAAATACTGAATCCAATTGCTTGTATTTGCCAGGAAAAATATGGTTCTGGAGTGGAGGGAAAGGGAGCATGAAATAATGGATCATGCGGCGCTCCAAAGTGCGCCCACCATACAGGCATTGAGGACCAGTGGGCTGCTGAAGTTCTTTTGTACATCACCCATACGGGCCAATTTCCACATACTAGAGTTCATGGTCAATTATTGGGATCATGAGATGGGGATGTTCAATCTACAAGGTGAGACCTTAGAGTTGACTATAGATGACATATATTTCATTACCGGGTTGTCACGACGGGGAGCACCGGTGAACTTGGAGGGCACTGGCAGGGGTGGTGACCCCTTAAGTGTCCAAAACTATGTAGACATATTCTGTGCACCAGGTACTCAGAGAAGAGGAACCATCGTTCCAATTGCAGATATCCAAGATTTTACTCTCCAGGTATTAGCTAGTACCATTGTGAGACTTGCAGGATCAACATCATTACATTTGGCCACCAGGAATCAAATGAGGGTGGCAGTTGACTGTTTTAGAGGTGCTCTCTATGATTGGTGTGCGGGAGTTGCCTCGCTTATGAGGAAACACCTATCCGACTGCAAAAGAGGAAGACGCAAGAATTTTGGCTATGCAAGCATACTAGTGGCATTCTTCTTCTTCGAGAGTACCTGCCATGAGCCCTGCCATACCATTACAGGTCAGATCTCCACGTCAACCGAGGCTGAGCAGGTGGGGAGACATATTCCTCCATCAAGGAGGAGGAGACATAGTATACAGCGTATATGATGCTGACTTCTACACATGGTGGGAACGACAGTTGCTGGCATTGTAGCAGTTTCCATATGCCGGAATGGACTTCCGAGGTGATCCCGACCTTGTCCTCCCTTCAGGAGGAGCATGGGGAGAGATGGGTAAGTAATTTTTAATTTTTATCATTTTCAAATTTTTATGAATTTTTCAAATGATAGATATATACATATGTACAAGTCTTAATCCTATTCATGTGTCAAAATGCAGATATTGGACCAGTCTGCCCTGAAGGGCACCCTCGCATGTTCGTGCGTCCTGTCGTGGGTGAGGATCAGGGACTGATCAGAGTACTAGAGGGAAAGCTAGCCAGGCTAACCCAACGAGTACCGACCATACGGATAGAGCATATCCCTGCAGCCATGCAGGAGTTCGTAGTTGGGGTTCCACCGATTTGGCTACGTCTTTTCAGACGAGTGGCGAGAGCAGTGCTCGTATATAGAGATGCGGTGGAGGCTGCCGAAGCCGAGGAGGATGAGGAAGCCATGATACATAGAGATCATGGGGACCAAGGTGGTCCTAGTGGCCAGGGCAGTCCAGCTTAGACCTAGGGCATTTTGATGGACTATGATCCACTTTTTTGTATATTTTCTATATGATGGGATCTATGGATCAGACTCAACCTATCTACAGACATATATTTTACATATATATATATATATATTGATGTTGGTTGTCAGCTTATTTACAAGTGTTCTTTACATGTTTGCTGTATATTCTTTATAAAATGTGTGTGAGATGCCAATCCAAAATATAATTAGCATATGCATTAGTCAATGAATTTTGGTTTCGTGGAATATGATTGAAAGTAATAATTTCAAAATGTCTTTCCAATAAACGAATTTGCATGAAATGACGTAGCAAGATAGGATTTTGTACCTGATAATCTCGATTGAGTTGGGAAACTACCAACTGAGAATCCAAACGGACCTCAAGCTGGGTGATGCCACGTGACAAAGCATCCCATAGGAGCTCAATTACATCCCTATACTGAGCAACATTATTAGAAGCAGGACCAAGACAAGTGCCACCGGTGGCAACAAGCTGTCCTAAGGGAGAATAGATAACCCATGTTGTCGAAGCCAGGTTACAAGGGTGACGACTGGCGCCATCGGCGAAACCTATATACATTTTGGAAGACATCTGCAACAACCAGCAGATAATATAAAAAACAAAACTGACAACCTAATGTACATAAAAAATACATACACTAAAAATACAAGAAAAAGTGCTAAGCCTAAGTGTAGTACTTCTTCAGGTAGAGCCCATTTCTAGGCTCAGGCAGCTTATTCCCATCATAATCAACTAATTCATATGCGCCCTTACTTAATACCTTCGACACGACATAGGGTCCTAACCACATAGCCTTGAATTTTCCTTCCCCTAGAGGTTCTTTATCTTGGTCCCAAAGCAAGACAAGTTCCCCCTCAGAGAAAACCCTAGGTTTGACCGTTTTATCATATTGAGATTTAACCCTATTTTTATGAGCCTGATTAGCAGTCAACGCATCTCTATGTTGTTCATCAAGGTGTTCTAAATGTACCAGACATTCCTCAAGCTCAGTCGTATTAGGTAAAACATGAATGGCTATCTTCAAGGACAGGATTTCGCATTCAATCGGAGTAACTGCTTCCACCCCGTGAACGAGTTGGAAAGGGGAATAACTCGTGGCAGTCTTGACATTAGTTCTGTAAGCCCAAAGAGTAGGATATAACATGATGTTCCAATTAGAACGGGTTGCATCAATTGTCCGTTTAAGGATAGTTTTTAAAGTCTTGTTGACAGCCTCAACCTAACCATTAGCTTGCGGATAGTATGGAGAAGAATGTTCTTGTCGAAATCCGAGCATGGTAGTCAGTTCCGTCATCATGTTATTTTGAAAATGACTGCCATGGTCAGTGACAATCACTTTGGGAATACCAAACCTTGCAAGAATTTGATTGAAAACAAAGAAAGCTATTGTTTCGCCATTGTCTTTGAAAGTAGGCATTGCCTCTGCCCATTTCGTAAAATAGTCAACAACGGCAATGATGTATTTATGCCCCCCAGCTGAGACTGGGTTGCATGTCACGTAATCGATCCCCCATTTCATGAAGGGGCCTACCGAGACAACAGGAAATAACGGAGCAGGATGCGACCGCATCTTCCTGGTGTAAAGCTGACACGGATGATAGCGCTTCACTGCTTCCACACAATATTTAAAGATCATGGGCCAAAAATAACCGGCACACAATATATTCTGGGCCGTTGCTAACCCAGATAAATGACCCCCACATGCTCCACTATAGGAATCATTGAGGACAATCTCCACTTCCTCATGAGTAAGGAAGCGACGTAAGATGGAATCTACCCCTTGTCGATATAATGTATCTCCTATAATGAGGTAGTTTTTGGCATGAAGGCGTAACTTACGTCGTTCCTCCCTAGAGTAAGCGGCATGATACTTCAAAGTCTGGAGATATATAAGAATATCCCCGTACCAAGGATCAGAGGTGGATATCAGGAAGATGTGCTCATCTGGGAATGAGTCATCTTCAACAACTACATTCTCTTCAGTGGGAAACTCTGCTATAAGCTCAGCAAAAACTAAGGACTTCTTAGACTTAGCGGATTGGAAATCCAAGTCAAACTCTTGGAGAATGACTATCCACTTGTTAAATTTGCCCCCAACTATCCGTCAAGATAAAACATATTGGAACGGATTCACATCCGCCACAACTGTGGTGGTCCTCAGTAAAATGTAGTGGTGCAACCTCTATACAGCATAAACAACTGCTCAGGCTAATTTCTCGATGTGAGAGTATCTAAGCTCAGGTCCGGCCAAAGCACGGCTAAGATAATAAATGGCATGCTCTACAAGCTTATCTTCCTCTTGAACTAGTACTACCCCAATGGTCGACTCCAACACGGCTAGATATAATATAAAATCCCTAGAATAATCTGGTGGGCGTAACAAATGTGCCGACAGCAAAGCTTTTTTCAATGCCTCGAACGCAAGTTGTGCGGTTTCATCCCATACAAATGGGGTGTCTTGTTTGAGCAAGCGCATGAAACCTTTAGTGATCTTGGCATAATTAACGATAAAACGTCGAAGAAAGTTAGACTTTCCTTGCAGGCTTTGAAGTTGCCTGAGAGAACGAGGAGGAGGAAGATTTACAATGGCCTCAACTTTCAATGGATCCACCTGGATGCCTCTACTAGAGACAATGAATCCGAGCAATATTCCTGACTCGACGCAGAAAACACACTTGTGGGGATTCAAGTGAATTTTATAATATCTGCATCTTTCAAAAATCAACCTCAAATGATTTGGATGTTGGATCCTCTTGCGAGAATGTGTAGGCAGATCATCAAGGTATGGTTCGACAATGGCTTTTATGTCATGAAAAGCAAAGTTCATAGACCGTTGAAAGGTAGCCCCAACATTTTTCAATCCAAAGGAAATTTTCTTATACGCAAATGTACCCCAAGGGAAAATGAAAGCAGTTTTATGTTGGTCTTCTGGTTTGATTTGGATTTGATTGTAGCCGGAGAAACCATCCATAAACGAAAACACCTCACTTCCCGCACATGCATCTATGATCTGGTCAATAAATGGTGTGGGGTATTTGTCCTTAGGACAAGATTTATTGAGGTCTCTAAAGTCTGTACAAACGCGAATAGTCCCTTGATTTTTATCAACAGGAACAGGGCTGGACACCCATTCAGTCAAAGCTATGGGATATATGAAACCAACTTTCAACAACTTTTCAACTTCTGCCTTCACAGCCGCCGCTTTACGCGGGTTCACGGGTCTTAATTTTTGTCGAACTGGCTTGGCATCAGGATAGGTTTGGATTTCATGTTGAATAATAGATGGATCTATGCCTGACATCTCCTCATATGACCAGGCAAAGATATCACGGAATTCCTTAAACAGGGCAGTGTAGATAGCAATATCCTCAGGAGAGCAGTTTGCACCTATATAGATGTTTTCCATGACATCTGGGTTCACAGAGATGTTAATAGGTATAGTGGCGGAAATGTTTTCCATATTCCCCTAGGCGAACACTCCTTCCCTAGGCAAAGGGTTAAGAGGTATATCAACATCTTCTAAGAGTCTCATGTGAAACTTTTGGTTTTCTATCCTGCTCAGTTCTGGAAGAAAATAGGATCGATGATGAAGATCCTCACAAATCTTATCACGTCCACTCATGGCT
This sequence comes from Pseudotsuga menziesii, assembly GCA_001517045.1. NCBI lineage: Eukaryota > Viridiplantae > Streptophyta > Pinopsida > Pinales > Pinaceae > Pseudotsuga > Pseudotsuga menziesii. The sequence goes on along the minus strand of LPNX010844083.1, from coordinate 92,080 downwards.
TCTAGAATAGCTTCATCGGAAGGTAAAACAGTGTCTAAGCAATCTATAGAATGTAAAGAGTTTTCCGCCCATGCGGGCAAATAGACTTCTTCCAGATCATCCGAGACTGTTAGAGGATCTAGAATGGGATCAACAACAGCTTGAGTGATATCTTGATAAGCGACCTCTACTGCCGATAAGGGCACTTCCGGTTCATGGGGGGTTGGGAGGACCCAAGGATAAGTCCTATCGACAACCGTAGTGATGGACCTCCCCACACTAATAGAACCAATGTAATTAACCGGGGCTGGAAGATCAAGTGTGCCCATCAGTGATGTGTACATTCCAGCCCCCAAGCTCTGTGCAGCAGGTTTGACCTGATCAACCAATGGCACAACGGACTCATTAGACTCTAAACGGCCTTTTCGGGTAAAATCAAGTTGATCAATAGTAACCAACTTGCCCTCATGTGGAAAAACCACTACACGAAGAACGACCGACGCAATAGCGGACATAGCATAAGTCCAACTCCTTCCCAGAAGCAGATTGTAGTCCAAAGGAGCATCAATCACTTCTATTTCAACAGACACTACTTTGCCTGCCAACTTAATCTCGAAAGCTGGTAGGATACCATGCAGACAGAAGGATCTTGCATCAAAAGTAGTAAGCAAAGTGTTTTATGGGACTAGCTCTGGGGATCCAAGAGCTTTCCAACAGGTCAAGGACATAACACATGTAGAGGCCCCCTCGTCAACAACTGCCCTTCCAATGATCTTACCACCATGGACGACATCTATTGATAGGGCTACATGGTAAGGGAGGTGAATTTTAACATTAGACAAATGAAATTTCGCCATGAGACTCGAAGAGTCCGTGCTACCTAAAGTTGCTAAGAGGGCATCCCGCTGAGCGGGACAACTCTGTAACACCTCTAAAGCTAACATTGCATAAGGCGTTTGAGCTAATTCTTCAACCACGGAGTATTTTGAAGCAGCCCTAGCGTTAGGGTTATGCAAAGTCTTCTTGAAGACACCTTTCGGTATCTTCGGCATAGTTTCAGCAGGTTTCTCTATCGTGAGAGGGTTCGAAGTTTCACCTACAGCTTTACCCTTCTCAAAAGTCTCAGTCTCATAATTTTTGTTCCTTGTCTGCAACAAAGTCAAAGATCTAACCATGTTGATATAGTTTGGGTCAGGGGCAGTTTGAGTGCCCCCTGCTACGTTAGAAACTGAAGCAGTGTTCTGTCCTTGGGGAAAAGGATCCTTCAGGACAGCCGGTTGTTGAGCTTTAAGCAGCTTCTAGGCTTGATCCATAAGGGGACAAAGGTGAGTAAGGTGGTCCTCTTGTCACAACTTACAAGGGAACTTGACCTTCTTCTTTTCTTTTTTCCCCCCATCAGCATTGTTCACAGGATTTGGCTTGTTTTGGTTTCCCTCTCCCTTCTTACCTTTCTTTTTCTTCTCGCCGGGCTGCTGATTGCCCTTTTGAGAGGTTTGTGCAAAGACATTTGCATTCTGGGGGGAGGGGGCAGCCTTTGCTACCTCCGCCGTAGACTGTTTGACAGACAATTGGTGAAGTTGTTTAGTTAATACTCTACAGTGGGAGAGTTGACGGACCCAACCACACCATCGGCATGGGGTCCAGGCTTAGGCTTCTCTGCCTTGTGCGAAGGCCTCGGTGCCTCAGGGATGATCTCATACAAGATCCCAGATTGTGAATAAATCAAATCCAACTGCTGGGCCCTGAGTATGGCTTCTTCTTCATTCGTTACTCTTGATGTGGAAACATCCTTCGATATGTATGGCAATAGTGATTTAAGGAACCATTCTAGCAGAAACTCAGGAGGAATGGTGGCTTTGATAAGGCTCTTTCGCCTCCTCCACTCTTGGATATGATCTGAGATGTGGGTAGCCTTATTTTCTCTAAAAGTAGACAACAAGTCTGTTCCGAAATCATATTGGATCGGAAGCTGAAAGTGGCTGAGAAAAGCACTAGCCAAGTCCCAGAAACTACTAAAGGCAGCAAAAGGTAGTTCAATATACCATTTTGCCACAGTACCCGTCAAGGTCCTCTGGAACAGCCTCAACCTCACTGAATCTTCATTCAACGAATTTGAAGAACACCATAAATGGAAGGTGGTGGCATGTGCCCCAGGATCTTCACGAGCTTTACCTTCGAACTTAGGGATGTCCGATGGCAATTTGGTGGGAACAGGTGGCCACAAGGGGTCATGCCTCACCAGGTCATTCATCAATTTTGACAAGTCTGGCAAGTTTAAAGTTTCCAGGAAAGGAAGTTTGGGCCGAATCGGCGTAGTAAATGTGCCAACTTGGGGGTTTGAGGGACCTGCCCCCGAATTCCCATGGGTAAAAGTGGGGTTGCTCCTTGACACTGGTTGTGAAGTGGGAAGGTTGCTCTGAAACGTATTCCATCTGTAAGCCACAGGATTGTGTGTGGGAGGTGCAGTGTAAGAAGTTCGGGCCATCCCCATAGAAGCAGGGGTTTGAAAGACAGGAGCAGGTATCCCTCCGCTAAACAACAAAAAGGGAGAGCTCGTCTATGGGACCGAAATAGGGGTTTGGAAGCTCTGCCCATAAGAGGTGTTGCTCCGAAACTGCACTCCTACATATGAAGGAGATGGACCTACATATGGACTAGATGGGGGAATGTGCCCCCCATTCCAAGGAAATCCTTGGACATATGCCGAGAATCCTACCAGACCACTCTAGGTAGTATAGGGAAAGGAAGAAGGAATGGTAGGTATACTGGGAATCCTAGTAACCATGTCACTAGAAGTACCTCCTAGGTTTGAGTGAACGGTGGTTGAACCACCGGGCTCGCTGGAGTAAAATGTGTAGAAGGCAAACTAGATCTAGGGGCACTTACCGGGGGAGGTAGTACCCCTTCAACCGGAAGGGTTGAGGTGAACACAAAAGAAACTTCTTCCGCATAAGACATGACTCTACCCACAGGGACACCTAACATTGGTGAATCAAAAGGTCTAACCTGAACGATCACAAGATCGTTTAAATCAGTCAAGGGGGTGTTAAAGTTTCTTGCAAACTCGTCAGTCTGCAATTCTTCTATCTCAACTGTGTCAAGATAAAAATGGTTAGAAATGAGTTCTGGTTCACCAAGAACTTCACTTATTCCTACAGGTTCAAATGGATTGTCTGTGTCTAATCTCCACCTTTGAGGTAAAGGTGGAGGCTCCAATGCGGTGATAGGAGGAAGGTTTCTCAACCTTCTTGACCTTCTAACAGGTTGGTCCTCCAGAATTAAAAATTTGACAAATCACACCCTAAGGCCAACTAAACACAGGCAAAACCACAGAGCATACACTAAAAATTCCTAAAGTCTCAAGCAATCAAACCAAGGTAAAAGATATACTTTCCCGAAGAAAGATGATGAACGATTACTTGGTGTCCTTGAAGTGGTTCTTAGGCACAAGCAGAGGAATCACCCACCACCCTCCTACACTTTCAACAAGGGTTACCTTCAGAGCTCGTTCAAGGTGAACCAGAAATAACCTTCCGGTTTACCTAGGTATGAACCATAAAAGACAAGAGACTAAAGGCTAGCTTGGCAATATCAACAGTCTGGGGGGACAGTCGCAAGCTGAAATCATACGCATGGGTAGGGTAGCTGAGCCTGAAACTCTGTCTAGGACAGAATCCCCAGATGCGTAAAAGTCCTGAGTTACGCTTTGACAAGGATTTAGAGGGTTATCTCCTCTGTCCAAGCCTCCACGCGGCCTAGTGCTTAACTCCCGTTTGAGAAGAGCTTCCCAGATACAGTCAATAAAGTCAAGTATTTACCTAAAGAAAGGTCCACTACGTCTGATTTTTATAACTTGTGGGAAGTTTACACTTCCTAGCCCACAAGTCTAGCCTAAGCTAGTAGGTGAAAGGCCCCTAAAAAATAAAACTTACTAGTAAATTTTAATTTATGCGTTCATTTTAAAGGGCGGTTGTTTACTCAAGAGGAAATGGAGTGGTATACTTTATGATGTTTTGACTCAAATAAGAAATAAATGAAAATAAAGGTGTATTCAAAGCAAAATTACCATTATAAAACAAACTTCTTTTTCTTTTCTTGCAAATATATATTGATGAATTGAAAAGCAGCGATAAGAGAAACTAAGCCTATATTTTTTGTAGTTTTTGATATAATATTTTTAAATTGAAATAAACACTACTTATGCAAAATCACAATGCAAAAGCTTTAACTATGTTTTCTTTTCACTTTTAAAAATAATCAAAATTATACTATGCATCTACAATGCACTATACTTGAGCAATCTTGAATCAAATAAAAAGTATAAAAGAATCCAACTGAAGCAAACAGGCTAATAGGACCAAAATACCCCCAATAAAGGCAGGCTAGGAACCCTGGCTTGGGTGCAAACAATGACAAAAATCACTGTAGACTTACAAAGGCAAGTGACAACCAGCCACTGTCAGAAGATAGACTGGAAAGAACAGAGCCCAAGACCCTGATCACTGATCTGGACAAAGACACCTTAACCCAAACCCAAACAGGCCAAAATACTTCAGTATGCAGACAGTAAATAATCCAAGCAAAATAGACTCAAGGGCTTTCGACAAGCACAAAGTGTGATTACCCAATGTATTCAGACAAGCTACACAGCCTTCATAAGGAAAATCCACTCAGAAAATAGGGATTATACAAAGAAAAGACCAAGCAAACTTTAACTTAAAAACCCCTACTTCCAAGCATATCCGCCACTGTCTAACAGTGCAACCCGCGGATGATCCGCGACTATTCAGTACAGCAACCCACGGATGCAGACTTGTATCCACGACTGTGCTTAAGAGCAACTCGCGGATGGGTCTAAATTTTTTCTCAAAGAACAAGAAAAATTTCAAGACTTTCAAATGCTGAGGCAAGTATAAACCAGAATACAAGATCACACACGGACTTCAAGCAAAGATTGGTCAGGTGACAGAAAAAAGAACCTACAACAGTCTAGGCCTCCCCAGTGGAGTCGCCAGTTCTGTTGTACAGGATTACACACCTAATAACCATAGGTCTGGGGTTACCAACATACTCAATCAACTTGCATACAATTGACTCTAAAGTGCAGTAAAGGAAATATGAGGATTAGAAAGACTTACTCGATTAACGAAGGTCGATCCTTGCTAGTCCTCTTCCACTATGCTTCACCTCCAAAGTCTTCAAGGTTGCTCCTCTTTCACCTGTCAAGAAACAATCTTCCAAAAACAAGATGATTCATATATATATATAAGTAGGTTAGATAAATCACATATAAGATGCAGAAACATAAACATTTATCAAACCAAGATACATGAAACGCATATGGAAGAAGGATTCTCTTTATTATCAACAATGGAAAGAGTTCAGATTACAACCCAACGCCTGAGACAAGGACTCCTCTGCAACCAAAGGATTCTGAGTTCCACTGCTCCAAATACTTCTGTATACAATCCACCAGCATAACTTTGCTCTCAAAAAGCATATATAACACCCTCCCAAAGGCCTGTATTTATATGGAAGAAATAAGGCAGTTTCGAAGGTTGAGGAGGTTGAGACAGTTAAGAGGATTAATGATAAATGGCTTAACTAATCTTAGATAAACGCGTGTTTTATTTTTAAATGTCAAAGAGAGGCATCCGCGGGTATGCAGAAGGACAACTTGCGTATGATCCGTGACTTTCTATAAGGGCAACCCACGGATACATCCATTCGTGACTTGCAAACAACAACACTCGCGGATGATCCGCGAGTTGCATAAGGATAGAGTCGCGGATATGTCTTGACATATTAAAAAAGGAAAAGTAAACCACTGGATGGAGGATGAATGTATTGTATAATAAGCCAATTTATAGTGTTATGGGAAAACCTCAATCCATAGATGTCCTTTTGTGTGCCAACATAAGGGATGTCAGCACTCGGACGGAGAGGTGCCATTCAGGTGTATAACACCATGTGGATATGTAACCTGAGGGTTCGTTAACCCCCCAAGAAAGTCAAAGACAATCTGATCTTCTAAATTAGGGTCAGATGTCCAGACAAGCTCCAACACAGCCCCCCCCCCCCCCCCCCCCCCCCCCCTTGACATGACTAGTGAAGGCACAATGGTGCCCTTCACGGATGAAAACGCCGCATCCATCAAGATGATGCAATAATACCCAGAAGTGGTAAGTTCCAACAACTAACAGAACCCCTAAGAAAATGCAAGCATCCCCACCGGGAAATCAACAAGAAGAGAGAGTCCCAAACTCTCTCAATACGCCGTGTCTCGAACTAGTAGGGAAAGGGAAGGAAGAAAACAATCAAACCCTCACAAACTCAAGAAATGTGGAAACCACCGCCGATAAGTGTGAAGGACCAATTGAACAATGTGGTCCAGATCGAAAGGAACTCCAGATCTAAAGGGTAAGCCGCCATGGAAAAGCTTTCCTCAAACCCTAAAAACCAAACCAAAAAATGCTCCAAGAACCTCCATCGCCCTTACAAATCCACTTTTCAATTGATTCAATCCCTTTACGTTATTATTATTATTATGATTATTTTTTATTTATTTTTATTTAACTCGTTTTGTTTATTTATTTATTTTTATAATATATTATATTTTAGTTTATTTTATTTGTTTTTGTTTTTTATATTTTGTATTGTGTTTTATTTTTTAATTTTAATTGATATATATATATATCTCAGGAAAAAAGCGTAATTTTATTTCATCCAACGAGAACAAAATTACATTCTGTAGACACACACACACATAACTTTGAAAGAAAATATCAAAAAAGTATTTGATTTGTTTTAAAATAATATTCCTATACTCAAAAATTTTAAAGAGGAGTGTCTAGAGCTCACCATACTTTTAGTTTTAGGTGTTATGTGTGTGTTTTTATTTTTTATTTCAATTTTACTTTAAATGAGCAATTTTTTTTTAAAACCAGAGTAGATCCAAATCCTAGGCTCTATCAAGCGCTGAGATGGATCAAATCTCTCGAGGTGCAAACCTCTTCTTAGGTATCCATTGATTTGATTCAAACCAAAAGACACATCTTTTTATTTAAGGTCTACATAATATTTTATTATTAATATTTAATATTATTTATGGCCGACATATAATATTTTTTATTATTTTTTATTTTGTTAGGAACAAACATTGCATCATTTCTCCACACATGGTTTTAAAACCATATGCAAGGCCCTCCTACAACCATGGGTTGTTTAGGAGGACTTGCACATGGTCTTAAAACCATTTGCAAGGCCCTCCTAAACCATGTACAATAAAACCATGGGTTGTTTAGGAGGCCTTGCACATGGTTTAAAAACCATGTGCAAAGCCTCCTAAACCATGTACAATAAAACCATGGGTTGTTTAGAATTCCATGCACATGGTTTTAAAACCATGTGCAAGGCCAACATTTTTTTGTGGATGATTCAATTTTGTGTTTTTTTCTTGAACCACATATTTTTTTTACGAATAATTAAATTTTTACTTTTTTATTGTTTTGTTAGGTAGGAAGATTACAACATCTCCCCCATATTAGATTGTTTTTGTGGCTGACATTTATTTTGGCTTAGTATAATTTTTTTTTATTAATAAAAATAACGTTACGAAAGTGATGTTATTTTTTTAATTTTGTGTTACAAAATCTCTCCCATAATATTCACTATCACTATTATTTTTTGCCAACATGTTACAAACGTTACATCACGTTACAAGATCTCTCCCATAATATTCACTATCACTATTATTTTTTGCCGACATGTTACAAATGTTACTAACGTTACATTAGGTTACAATATCTCTCCCATAATATTCACTATCACTATTATTTTTTTCCGACATGTTATAAACGTTACTAACATTACATCACGTTACAAGATCTCCCCCATACTGGGTTGTAGAGCGCCTCTCGGTGCAATGACTTTTTATTTTTTGTTTTTTCCAAACTCTTTTAATTTCTATTTTTTTTAATTAAAATTGGACTTTCTAATCTTTTTAAAATTGGTTTAAGAGGAAAAGAAGTAAATAATTTTCTTAGGTTGTGCATACTTTTGAAATGCGACAAATAACAAGCCAATGGAAGAAAGGGGGGCCACCAGTAGAATCCTTTTTTTTAGGGGTTGATTTTGGGTTTTGATTACAACGACACCGGTCGAGGTTTCCAAAATGTTGTAATTTTAGCTCAAAAAAAAAATAGGTGTTGCCGATGGCACCACTTTTCAATTCATGGGTTGATTTAGGTTTTTGCTTGCAATGACACCATTCGGGTTTCCAAAAAGTCATAATTTTGTCCTTGAAAAAAAAGTGTGCTACCAATAACACCACTTTTCGATTCAATTTTTTTTTAATATGTTTTTAATGCAAAAATATGAGTTTTTATGGAAGGAGTTCTCGTTGAGTATAAAGTTCTCGTCAAGTTGTATAATGTGTTGATATAAAATATGGGTTTAAATAACCCAAAAATTATTAACTAAAAATACCATCACTAAAACTGACTTGGACACCTCACATAGTCACATGAGTGTGTAGGTGTCCTCAATGTTTACTAAAACATTTATTTATGGAGATTCTAAACCAAAATTTTTGGATCGTCCATTGGCTGAAAGGCATAAAAAAAACCAAGGAGTCACATGGTAGGCAATGGTGATCCCCCTCTTACTAACTTTTCCTATTAGCTCACTTTTACAGATAATTTGCTTCAAAATAAGTGACCCACTTCTATAAAAACAAGTGGAAGCATTTTTACAAAAATACAAACTCTTTGGGCCTCTCATTGCGAGAAAACAACCCAATATACTAGTGTGCAAGCCTCTCCATAGGAGAAAACAACCTATTATATGAACCAATCTTACATGTCTGTGATTAAAATCAATATTTATCAAATCCAATAGCAAGAAACCCAAAAAAAGAGACAATTTTCCCTATGGTAGGGGTTGACCTAAGAAAAAACCCAAAATAAAACATGAACATAACAATAAAAGATGACTACTTGACATGTGAACTGAAGCATGACTACGACGTGGGAGCGTTGGACACACCCTCAACTTTATGTCCTTCCAACTTGTCACAATTGTCGCCACTTGTTCCAACTGCAGGGAGGTTGGTGTCTTGCATCTTGTCCTTCACTTTTGAATCCATGTTCTCCATTTTGAACTTGATCTCTGGTTCCTTGTCCACTTCAACAACCTTGTCATCAACGTTTCCCTCACAGAGCCCATGAATGCTATCGTTCGCTGCAATGGTCATGAGGAGCGGTGAGGGTAAATGATAGAGAACGACCACCTCCGTACACCAGTCAAGGATGGATTCAACTCTATCCCTAAGTTCCAAGATGTGTTCCTGACAGTCTTCTTTAGCTTCATTGAGATCGTTATGGAGGAGAATAAGTGCGTTGGTCAACCTCTCAAGCTGCCCGGGGAGACCCGAATTGGTGTTCTCCTAGTATGATTGATTGGTTCGACCACTTCTTTGCCCTCTATGACCATCATGATCCATGATGAAAAATACAACAATGATAACCACCACAAACCAATTTGTCTAGTGTAAACATAAGCTAAAGGTTTTGCAATGCCTTGAGGAGCAGAACAACAAGCCCAAAGGAGAAATAAAATCGCTATCCCACCTCAATGCCATTAAATGGAGGACGTCGAGAATGAGGAAGGAGTTAAACCAGGATGGCATGGTTGTCATGCCTTGACAAGCTTCAAGGTGGTGTATTGATGCCAGGTTCAGTTGGCACTTACATGGTCATCTCTTCATCTATCGTCGCATGCCATGTCTTCCTTTCCATCCCATCTGCGTTTATTTGAGCTGATATGATGTGTGCCACCCAATCCGGGGAGTTACTTTATAACTTAAAATTACATGAACATTTACAAAAAGTAACAAAAAAATGGACTTGAACCCAAGACCTCTTACATTTTAAAGTAACTTTCAACCAAATGAGATAAGTGAAATATATAATTATATTATGGAAGAGAATGCGGTTGTTGTCGTTGGTGGTGGAATGTCCCTACCCAAAAAACCTTTATTTTTGTCCTGTAATACACTTTACACAACAACATAAAAAAAAAAAAAAATTGAAACAAAAATGTCTTAGATTTGGGGTTAGGCCTTAGTTAACTTTCCGAAAAAATGTGTTTAATGTAAGTTTTATCATTGTTTTTTATTTATCGAGTTCACACAAAGTGCACGACAAAGAGCATACGTAGTAGAGAAAAGCCTTTCCATTATGTTTGTGATTTGTTGATTTTGCACAAAGGGAATGCCAAAGAGAATACGTAGATTGAGAAGGTACAATTTGGAAATAAAACAAAAACACATTAAAATTTGATAGAATATGAGAAAAAAAAATGTGTAACTAAACAATATACCTTTGGATCTGGTAAAATAATCATATCTTAGGAAAACACAAACCTTTTTAAGTGAAATGAAAAGAATTTCATACTAAAACTAGTGCTCCAAATGCAATGGAACACATCTCTCAGCCCAAAAATGCACAAAATACCACAACCATAAATCCTTTGATGCATATGACAACATCGATTCAAGGTTGCGATCACCATCATAAGTGGAACTTTATAAGAGCTCTTATACCATGTTTGAATAACACATGATATTTCCAAAATATGAACACCTTGAGCAGCCACTCACACAAATAGATCACATATCAACACATAGGGATTTTACGTGGTTAAAACCCTCAAAGAAGGAAACAATCCATGTCCCCACTCAATTAGCTACTTGAAGTATTTATAGTATTATGAAAAGGAAAAGAATGTTATTATAAGTTGCTCACAATAAATCCTAGAGAAAATGATCCTCCATGCTCTATAAATATATATGAAGGACCAATTGAGTGTTAAGTATTAGATTAATGGTCATAAAGATCAAGGTGAGAAAGAATTGTTGGAACACTCTATGTCTAGAGCATATCTTGACAATCAGATTGCATATGTACAAATGCATTCTAATGCATACTAAGGAAACACACTTTACCTAAATATACTTTATACCAAGTTGATGTTAACTAACTCCTATGTGTCTTAATACCCTAACATGTGGTTAATTGCGATAACTAGAAATTTAGACCATCCATTTAATGGTTTCATTAAAATCAATACTTGTACTTGTAAAGTAATTGCCATAATTCCTCTCCCTATCCCATTTTCTATATATATTCTTTGTATCTATAAAACAATCCACTTCAAACCATTGGGTACTTCAATGGAGTCATATGCCTCTCTGTTGATTATGGGCATGATCCAAATGTTGAGTGAAATGTTCATACTCTGTCCTGCATGGACCTTCTACAACCTTCCATTTTGATTTGTCTACCAATCTAAGTTGGCAGTCAATCCTGTTATTGGTTGCAACAATCAATTCATTGTCTTATCATATTTGTCCCTTGTGAAAGAGTCATCATTCAAAAAGAAATTACAAATATTTTCATGTATTAGCAAATGGCATGTTGGAGAGAAGTTAACAAATGGGAAATGAACAAATGATTATTGTAGTATTGTATCAACTCCAAATCTTGTAAATCAAAGTAATCTACAATTTCAATGGCTAGCTTGAGTTGTACATAGTGGATTTTAATGTTGGGTAGTGTTCACAATTAGAAAAAACATTTATGTTATATTCTAAAGCCTTATATCTTATTAGAGATTGTCACTGTTTGTCGTCGTCTATACTAGAGCAATACAATTAATTTGTTGTTGGTGGGTGTAATAAAGATTGGTATAGCAATTCAATATATTTTTAATTGAAGTGATCAAGAATTGACAATAAAACATTTTTAGTTGGAGAGCAAATTACCACTAAATGGATAGCCTAAATGTCCATTCATGTATTGATGTCAATATTGGAGTAATGTTGTCCACAAGGAATCATTATGTCATATGTCTATATGTTGGAGGATTATATTACATTGGTTGTTGGAGCAACATCTCTTGTGTTAGAATGTTTCACTCCTTTCTAATACTAGAGAGTAATCTTCCTTTAGATATTGGGGTATTATGGGGAAAATTCATTGTGTAAAACAATATTGGTGTAAGAAACATTTGTGATTTGAAGCCACAATTCGAAAGTAAATACCTAGCTTCTCATTACCTTGTCCTACTTGTTGAAACCTCATACAACAAATTGTTAGAAGCAAACCACAATTATTCACACACACACACACACACACATATACATTCTTGCATTCTCAATCTAACAAAGTCGTTGGTGTTTTATTACACCCTTCATTCAATTGACAATATCCTCCTACAACCAACCATTTGGTCTATTATAGCTTAAAAATCTAAAGTGCAATCATGCATTCCAAGTTATGCGTTTGATTTATGTTCACAAATATATGTGAAGGGGTAGGTTTGACATTAACAAAGAGTGCCACATGTTATCTTGCTGGAAATTAAAGCACAACCCACTTGGATTTCCTATTGGGTGTTGGTCTTGGTTTTCCATAACAAGTAGACCCAAATCCTTGATGTCAATAAATAGAGCCATTTCTTGTATGCAGGTTTGGAATTTAACAATAACAAATCTTGAACTTAGAGGTTCATTTGTTTGGAATTTTTAATTGGTTGTTGTGTTATTTAACCAAGAACAAATAACTCAACTTCATACATAGAAAATAGAAATTGATATCATGCTAGAACAAAGAACTCGAAATCAAACAAAGAACATAGATAAAAATCTATTTCTATCGAGGATTCATGTTAGTGAGACATGTGGGCTACAAGTAATATGTTGACAGATGATATTGGTATAATAGTAGTTGAGCCTTTGATCGTGATGTAAATTCTATCCCTTCAAGGAGAAAGTTATCATAGCATGGGTGAAGAACAAAAGAGTGAAAGGTTGGAGGACCTACATGCCATCAATTTGCGAATTCAAGAATAAAACATGCACTTTAAGGAGAATGTCTATATGTTTGATTGGGTGTTTAAGAATGTTTGGTGTAGAATGGGAGGCTATGCAGTATGGGTATGAATATATGGTCTCCATAGGATGGTGAGTACAAATCCTAACATTGCAACATGGAGCCAACATTGGAGAGTGGGATGGAGGACCTACTAGACTATAGAGAGGATGACACATTTTATTATTCTACTATATTTTGTACACATGAAGAAATTTTCAAGGTATGGAAACCCTCCTAGGCATTTATTGTAGTTTTCTGGAAGGAGGGGTTAGATTTGTATGCAGGGGTGGAAGGGACAAAGAGAAAAAGGAAAGAGTCCCATAATTTGTTAGTTCCTATGTCAATTCCAATGGAGAGGACTACCTCCTTAGCTGTTAGGATTTATAATCCTCCCTTGTCCATACTTAGTCTATTAGATTATATTTTCCTAACTTAGGAGTCATTACTTGATATTGGGTCCACTTGGGCTATTGGTGCCACCAGTACCAACAACTAGAGTGTGGGGAATACATATAGAGGTTAACTGAAATTGACTACATGTTCATGCATTAGTTTATGTGCCTATGAGACCAATACCTACAATTTAGGAGTCACTATGAGTGCCACCAACAACCTCCTTCAGTTAGTTGTGGTAGGTACCTAGTTAAGCTAATTTAACCTCCAATTACATTCGGTTAGATGTCTTTCACTTCAGTTAGCGCCAGTCTTGCATGGCTGCATGGGAGTAGGTGCTTATTCTCACCTACCTCATTAGTTTAACTGGTTTAACTTATTGATAGACTGAATTTCACATCTAAAGTTAGACTAGTGAGTTATGATAGTGATTTAAACACTTCTAGTTATCCAGTCAGTTAGGATTGAGTTGGTAGATTCGAATCTTATCCACATGATTTGAATTTTCCTTACTGTAACATTGTTGTATACTGCTAGGATTAATGAAGATAATATTGTAATTTTACTGCGAAATTCTTATAAGTTTTCTCTGAAATTTGTCTTATTAAGTGTATATTTTTCATTCCATTTCACTGCACAATTATACAATTCAATTGTAACCATTTCCTGTATATCAATGGAAAAATAATTAAAACATGGTATCAGATCCTATTTAGGAAAGAAACAAGTCTATCCAATCTCCATTGTACACCAGAAGCAGCTAGGTTTCCACATAAGTCATGCAAAGTGTGCATTGCTAACTCTGGATTCGTCCAAAGAAGTCTCTGTAGGCATGACGGACGCTGAGAAAGTGTACATGTCAATATGGAAGGCTTGATTCTAACTTAATTGTGAATTGATTGTGTTTTTGTAGTGTTTCTTATAGGTACTATGTAGCTTGATTGAAGAATTGACTGTTCGGAAGGAAAATTGATGGATTCTAGAGCTCTTGTACCGCGGATCCTTACACCCTTCAACTATATTGATTTGAGGGAATATATGCAGGTCTCCTTACGCAATATTGGCCTGTTTAGGATGACTATGGGAAGAGAGACATAACCTCATCATCCTACTGAGAAAAATAAGTTATTGAATCAGTTGGATGAAACATTTGGCTTCCTTTGCACTCACATCTACATGGATCTCCTCTTTCACCTTGAGGGATTGAATACTCCTAAAGAATCTTGGGAGAAGATCGAATTCTTGTTTGGAAAACAAGATGAGCTTTGAGGGCACATGTTGGAGAATGATCTAATTGTATTGTAGGCCATGATTAGTTTCGAAACTATCCAATTGTTTTTCACAAAATTCAAGTCTCTAGAACTACAGTGTAAGAAATGCAGAATATATAGGAAGGATGAGAAACTTGTTCTCTCTGTGCTCAACAAACTTGGTTTTGATTACTCTGTCTTTGTCTCTACCTTCCATTCTGTAAGATATTCCATCCCCAATTGGAATATTCCTTCACTAGATAGCTTCGCCGAGTCTTTAATACAGGAGCAGGATAAGTTGGTCCAAATGGGAGTCCTCCAAACTTCCAAAAACCAATCTCTTTTGATTTTGGACTCAACCAATGTGCAAGATAAAGGGAAGCAGAAGGGGAAGGAGCCTAAAGTATCTGATTCGAAGCCAAAAGAGAGTCAGAAGTCTTCTGAAGGATCCTTGGGATCCAAGATAAATAAAAAGTTTGAAAATACCAAGTGTCCTTATTATTTGAGGGGCTTTCAAATTGAAATCCATTGCATGAAGAAGCATATCGACCAACTATCATCCCCCCTTGAAAAAAACTATATTTCTCTCACAAGGAGCAAAGAAGTTTGATGCTGGACCACTGAAAGAAGATCATGAGAGATGCCATGCCTTGAAGGCAGGCCTTTCTCAGTCGAAAGATTACTTAATTGATTATGGAGCATCCAACCACATAGTTTCCTCCAAGGAATCCTTCTCCACTCTCACTCTATCAAGAGGACCTAGCATTCACATGGAAGATGAATCCCAAATCCCAGCTATCGGGAGAGGTTCGGTTAAAATCCAACATGGTGAGTACAAGTATGCTCTCTATGTGCCCTCTCTTGCAACAATTTTTTTGTCTGTTTATCAGATGACCCATACAGGCTCTCCCAAGAGAGTTACATTTGACTCTGACTTAGTTGAAATCACAAAAAAACCTATTGGAAATATCATAGCGAAAGGCATTGCTAATCATGCCAATAAGGCTTATGAGTTCTCTTATTTTTTTCTATTTCACCTCCTGCAACTCTATTGACTCGTGCTAACAACTTCAACAAGATATGGAATGAGATATTCAGGAATCTCAATTTCAAATATCTCCAACAACTACACAATGATGAAATGGTTAAGGCTTGCCTCTCATCCAAACTTCTGAAGGAGTATGTCTTGGTTGCTTGGTAGGTAAGCATACATAGAAGAGGTATGAAGTTGGGAAGGCACATAGAGATGCCTCTACACTTGATTTGATACACAGTGATGTGTCAGGACCAATGCCTACAACATCAATTAATGGTTCTATGTATTTCCTTACTTTATTGATGATTTTTCTAGGTTATGCTGGATATATTTCATGAAACAAAAATCAATAGTATTTGGAATTTTAAAAGTTTTTAAATATTTGATTAAGAACAGTTTCAGGAAAAAGATCAAGTCCATAAGAACATATAATGGAGGTGAATACATTAAAATATATTTTCAACATTATTGTGAATCAGAGGGGATTCGGATGGAACACTCAGTTCCATAGACACCACAACAGAATGGTGTGTCTAAGAGGAAAGTTAGATCATTGAAGGAGATGGAAACATGTCTTGTTCAAGCGTGGAATCTTCCTCCTTATCTTTTGGAAGAAGCTGTAAACTGTGCTTCATACATACATAATAAGGTGCCTCATAAATCAGTGGTTATGGCCACTCCATTCGAAGCACTGTATGGGCATAAGCCCAATGTCTCTCAATTGATATTTTTTGGTTCCAAAGCTTGGGCCAGTATACCCATTGATAAGAGAAAGGCCTTCCAATATCAGAGTAGTGAATGCATACTTTTGGGATATGCTGAAGACACAAAAGCATATAAGTTGATGGAACTTTCAACTAGGAAATGCTTCATTGAGCGCAGTGATCAGTTTGAAGAAGATCAGTTGTTTGATCTACCACCATCCAAAGCACAAGAATGTATAAACACTCTTCCACTACCCTTTGATGATTAATTTCATATTCAGATGAAGAGGATCAAGATCAACATGATCTTGATATTGAGGCTAAACCTCATGAGATTCTAGATCCATATACATCTCCCATCCTAGATCAGTGGCCTAAGCCTAAATGTGCCCAAAATCTCATTGCTACAGCTAGGGATGGTGCTAGGAACCCAAAAGACAGAAGGAGAACAAGGTCTCACTATCAGAATGAGCATGTTTCTCTCTCTCTCATAGATTCAAACTCTACAGAGATGTGCAACAAGTTTCTAGGAAAGTGCTACTTGATAATAGTGAATGATCAACATTTGGCCCACAGAAGAAGAAAATTGATCATTCCTTTCCTCTTCTAGAAATAAGAAACACATACAACATCCATCATATCAAAAGAACATTGAGAGGTTCACATGCACAGCTTCAGGATGCTGCTGCACAGAAGAACCATGCTGTTGCAAATTGCAACATATTTTTTTTTTGCAAGTTATTTCCCAAAGAGGAAGATTTTTATCCTAAGAATAACTTGTATTTCCTGTTCCTTCTTATCTTGAGGGGGTGTTTTCCCATTAGGTTTTCCCCTATTTCCTCAGTTTATTAAGCATATTTTTAATTCTTTTAAATTGGAATGGGTGACTTTTGGCCATGTTGCCAGGGCCCACAATTTTCCAAGTTAGGATTAAGGGGGGGTGTTAGGATTTATAATCTACTCGTGTCCATACTTAGTTTATTAGATTATATTTTCCTAACTTAGGAGTCATTAATTGATATTGGGTCAACTAGTACCATTGGGTCCACTTGGGCTATTGGTGCCACCAGTACCAACCACTAGAGTGTGGTGAACACATATAAAGGTTAACTGCAACTGACTGCATGTTCATGCATTAATTTATGTGCCTCTGAGACCAATCCCTACAATTTAGGATCCACTCTGAGTGCCACCAATAGCCTCCTTCAGTTGGTTGTGGTAGGTACCTAGTTAAGCTAAGTTAACCTCCAGTTACATTCAGTTAGATTTCTTTCAGTTCATTTAGTGTCAGTCTTGCATGGCTGCATGAGAGTAGGTGCCTATTCTCACCTACCTCATCAGTTTAACTAGTTTTACTAATTGATAGACTGAATTAGACATTTGGAGTTAGATTAGTGAGCTCCAATAGCCAGTCAGTTAAGATTGTGTTGGTATATTTGAATCTTATCCACATGATTCGAATTCTCCTTATTGTAACATTGTTGTATACTGCTGGGATTAATGAAGATAATATTGTAATTTTACTAAGCGATTCTTATTAGTTTTTTGTAAAATTTGTCTTGTTCAGTGTATATTTTTAATTCCATTCCACTACACAATTACACAATTCAGTTACACTAATTGTTTGTAGATCAATGGCACAATAATTCAAACATTAAATCTTTCATAGGCTCTTGGATTGACCTTTCTGCATGAGGACTCTAAGCATATTCTAGTCTCACACTTACCTTCCTCTTCCAAACCGTCCCTTAATATTGCTCATGGAAATAAATGAAAGCACACATATATTAGGGAGAAGAAAGAGCATGTAAAAATGGTATTAGGTCTTTATTTCATGATTGAGAAAGTCAAACCACTATCCAATATAGCTCTAGTGGGGAAATTCACAAGGAAAAGTGTGACGTAGTTCACCCTGAATCGATAGTTATATGCAACTTGGAAGGAAGTGTTGGGGTATATACTGAGGTTCCATTCTAATTGAAAGGTTGAGTTTGTTTTGAATTTCATTTGTTAGAGGATATATGATAAAATCCCAAGTGTGGCTTTGGGGTTCGTTGATCCTAGTGCTAAATCCTTGGAACCCAAGGTTTGATCTGAGGTTTGAGTCAATAACTATTCAAGACATTTGGGTACTTCTATTGATTTTCCCCTTGGAACTTTGGCTGGCAGAGGTCATGAAGGATATAGAAAATTGGTTTGGGAAGTTTGTATCCGTGGACAAATATTTTTTGATTAATAGAGAAAACAAGCATGTGGCATGTGTGTTGGTGGAAATATATTTGAGAAAGGGTTTTTTGGAAGAGTTGGATACTTAATGGAATTATGGCCACTTTGTGCAACCATTCGATTACTAGAAATTACCTTTACATTTTTTAGCGTGTTAACAGGTAGGGATTCTTTGGCGTGAATACCCTTTCCATAAGAGAAGGGTATCTTCGAATAAGGTTTGGATAAAGAAGAGTAAGGAACAAAACATGGTGGTCATTGAGGTAGAAACTATGTTTGAGATATTACAAGTTTTAATAGTTTCCATAGCTGATGCTCAGAGAACCATTGACGATCCATCTGAGGTACATAAGGAGGTATCAAACGATGAGATATGTAGTGAGAGGGAAGAATATTTTGTATATATAGGTATGCAATCCCTTTTCGAACTCGGTTTACACTCCTACATTTTTTCCTTTTGAGTAATCTCCTCCTATTATTGCTTCCCATAACTCCTATGGTAAGTTGGTAGNGGGGGGGGTGTTAGGGATGTAGAAAATCGATGTCCACAGGAAAAATAGATTGATGATACTTCCTTTCGATACCTCAAACCTAGAAAGGATCCATACATAAGAGAAAAGGGGTTTGCTAAGGGAGGTTTGTTTATGATATCCAATCCTCCTCCCCAAGTGGGATGAAAGTATTACACTTCAAAATAAAATAAGAGAGCATTGCCTTAAGTGAAAAAAGGTAAATAAATTACCATAGATAGGAACTTAGAGTAGGAAAGCTCAATATCGAGGTTTCTCCATGATTATTCTTACTTTAAATGTGTGAGGGGTAGGGGGTTCCCATAAATGACAAGCCCTCATAATATTGTTTGTGACTTATAGCCCTGATATTATCATGCTCTAGGAAACAATGGTTACTGGTTTAGAGGCCATTGAATTCCTTTACTATTTATTTCCAAACCAGAATATATTTTCTCTTGATGTTGTGGGCCTATCAGGGGGTCAAGTTACTACATGGAATACTTCTTTTGTTTCTACAAACTCAAATTTTTTCTCTATAGGTATTGTTTTGGAGGGAAGTCCAAAGGTCCTAGATAGATCCTTATGAATAATAAATATCTATGGTCCCTACCTAGATAGCAGGACCTTTTTTTGGGCCTCCAAAGAAGGGGGAATCTTGGAAGGGGGAGAATATCATTATTGGAGGTGATTTCAACTTGACTCTGTCTCCAAGGGAAGTATGGGGTTCAGTGGTGAGACAAGATTTTCTATCACAATATTTTTTATATATTTTTGAATAGGATAAGCTTATCGATGTTGAACTGATGGAATTGGTTCCTACTTGGTGGAATGGAACAAATGATAGCACTGGTATCTCAAAGAAACTAATAGGTTTCTCATGGTAGAAAATATAGTGGAAAGTGTGGGGACCTATAGAACTTGGGTTGGATTGGGTGGTTTATTTGATCATAGTCATTTTATTTTACAAGTTGGTAAGGTGGATGAGAAGCCACTGGGCCCTTTCAAATTTAATAATGCATGGTTTAATGAAGAGGGTTTTAGATATGTGGTAACAACAAACTAGAATCATTTTGACCCTTCATCTAAAGAGTCTGTTATAGCTTAGTTTTCATTTAATATGAGGAAAATAAAGAAGTTGGTTGCCATTTGGGACATAAAAAAGGAGGAGAAGCAGGTGGAATTGATAGAAATTGAAGAAGGGATAGCTTATCTTTTTGCACAAAATGCAAGTAGACTCTTCTTAGAAACTAAACTAGAGGAGTTGAAGCCATTGGAAGATAGGAAAAAAAATTACTTGGTAATTGAAGAAAAAACCTAGAGGTTAAAAAGTCGTGCAAATTGGATGGAAGAGGGCTATAAAAACACAAATTTCTTTCATAATATGCAAAACATAGAAAGTTGATGAATATGATTTGGGAGTTAGAAGGAAACCATGGTGTGAACATTAAATCTTTCAAGGATCAAGCTCAGGAAGGTAAAGCCTATTTTTCCTCTATTCTCAAAACCAACAAAATCACAGGTTATGGAGTAGTTGAACATTATCAAATTGTTTTCGATATTTTTTTACTGGGAGATGCATGATAGGTTAGAATATATGGTTATAAAGGAGGATTTGAAAGAGGTGCCAATGTCTTTCAAAAAGGTAAAGAACCCAAGTCCATATGGTTGGACCGTGAAGTTTTAGCTGGGGTTTTATGATACGTTGGAGGATGATACACTTCAACATGTTGAAGAATCCAGGATAAAAGGGAAAGCCATGGGTTCAATAAATGAAACATTTATAGACTTGATTCCAAAAAGAAATTATCCTATTACTTTGGATATTTTATGCCTATTTATCTCTACAATTGATATATAAAGTGATCTCGAATATTATTTCTAATAGGATTAAAGGAAGTTTATCAAATTTAGTTTGGAGGAGAAAATTGGGTCCTTACCAAATAACTATATTCATGATGTTGTCAGATCGACTGAGGAAGGAATACATACCTTAAAAAAAAATAAACTCTTGGTCATGACAATGAAGATAATGTTAAGTTTTCTTAATTGTTTAGATGATATTCTAAAACAATTTACAATAGTGGGATCACCGAAAGAACAACAAGCACATCAACACAAAGAAAAAATATGTTTTCCTTGAGGAAAACCAAAAGGGATAAAACCCCGCAAAACTTCCTCAGTAGAGAACTCAACCAAGACAGTGCAAAACCCCAAGATAACTTCTCTTCTCTCTCTTTGGTGTGCTTTTTCTCCCTCTAGTGAACTTTCTTGAGTGAAGTGAGTACAAATGAAGGAGGCACATCACTATTTATACTTGAATCTTGACTAGACCTAAAACCTAATGGAATGACTTGTCTAACTGACAGGGCCGACTTGTCAAGTAAAGTACCACGATAATATTTATTATAATGAAACATGGGTACTATTGACCTGACTTAGATCCATAGGTTTACATTGATTATTTCAATGATTCTTACATGACCAATTACATCAGTGCCACCTTATGAAGGAGGAATAACAATAATACAAATTTAATATCTTTTGAATTTACAATATTTTAACACTCCCTCTTAACTAGGAAGGTATTCTTCATGAGTAGCAACCAAAACCATAATTGTAAAACTGATCGGTGAGTCTATATATATCATAGGAAGTTTTGGAACAACATCATACATATTCATCATCAATTTGGAACTACATCATCATCAATATGTGAATACTGGATCATCATCTGCAACATTAGTATGTGAATATTGAATCATCATCTACAACATCAGTATGTGAATATTGAATCATCATCCATAACATCAGTATGTACTAAATACTGAATCATCTTCTGCAACATCAGTATGTGAATACCAAATCATCATCTACAACATCAGTATGTGAACACTGAATCATTATCTACAACATCAGTATGTGAATACTGAATCATCTTCTGCAACATCAGTATGTGAATACTGAATCAACATCTACAACATCAATATGTGAATACTGAATCATTATCTACAAAATCATTATGTGAATACTGAATCATCATCTGCAACTAAAGTAAAAACAATATCATTAGCATTTTAGTGCTAAAACCTCATCATCAACAAATAAAATTGTAGATAATTATTTTCATCGTCAACATAGAAATGTTGAAACAACATCATCATTATCAACATAAAAATGTTGAAACAACCTCATCATCATCAACATAGAAATGCTGAAACAACATCAACATCATCAACATAGGAATCCTGAAACAACCTCAACATCATCGACATAGAAATGTTGGTATCAACACATAGTGCTGACATCTCATCATCTTTCCCTGAGGACATCTGAAGCAACATCACAGTGTTTCTCTGGTAGATCCACTCAGGTGTTTGTTCGGCTTAATAACCCTTTTGGGCCAACAATCCTAGTCAGAAAAATGGATCTCCCTAGGGACCAAACAAGCATGGTCTGGATTACTAACCCTTTTGGTCCAAACAATCCTAGCTAGACATACTAATCCCCCTAGGATCAAATAGGCCTAGTTTGGCTTACTAACCCTTTTGGGTCAAACAAGCCTAGCCAGACATACCCTACCCTAGGATGAGCTACCACACCACTGCAACAAAAATCCTACTACCTCATCATCACTCCCTCTTTCGAGGGAGGTCCTTCCGGACTACACCAAGATTTTCTCGAAACTATTCAAAGTTTACACAAGACAAAGGCTTAGTCAACACATCTACCACTTGTTCCTCTGTAGGAACATACTTGAGATTTACAACTCCCTTCTACACCATATCTTGGATGTAATGACATCTAATTTTGATATGTTTTGACTTATCATGAAACAATGGGTTTTCTGTCATCTTAATACAACTTTGATTATTGCAATAGATATCAATAACATCTATCTCTGTATCAAATAATCCTACCAACATCTTGAGAAGCCATACTGCTTCGCTACAGGATGAACATGCTACAATGTATCCAAATTAGTTCTTTCTAAGTGCAATAATGAACTACTTTCTACTGAACCATGATATCATTCCTGATCCCAAACTAAAACAACATCCTGAAGTTCTCTTTCCATCTTCGGTACTTCATGTTCAATCTGAATTTATAAATCCATGTAATCTGATCTCACCATCTGATGAATATCTAAGAACATAATCCAACGTCCCCTTCATGTACCTCTTCACTTGTTTTGTTGCCAATAGGTGGACATGTTTGGGTTCCACCATATACTGACTTAGAGTATTTAGAACAAAACATATATTTGGCCTCATATTGGTTAAGTACATTAGTGAACCAATAATCTATATGTATAAGGTAACATCCACTATCTCTGAAGAATCATCACTCAAGAGCTTAAAATTTGTTGGCATTGGAGTAGTCATAGCCTTACAATCCATCATCCCAAATCTCTTTAGGATCTCAACTGCATATTTTCCTTGGTTTAGGAATATCTCATCTAGATACTGCCATACTTCAAGACCTAGAAAATAGTGCATCATTCCAAGGTCTTTCATCTCAAACTCTGCAATGAGCTTCTTCTTACATTCGTTGATGGGCTTGTCTTCACCTGCCAAAAATATATCATCCACATATAGTAGTAATATCATAATCCCATCATCTTCAACCTTATAGTATAGGTTGAAATTTGCTTTTCTCTTGGTAAATCCCAAACTCATTAGGAATCCATCATTTCTTCCCTACCATGCTCTGGTTTCTTGCTTCAATCCATACAAAACCTTCTTTAGTATGCATACATGAGTCTTATGATCATCTGTATAAAAACCTCATAGTTGTTCAATGTATACTTCTTCTTCTATCACTCCATTCAGGAAGGTTGTCTTTACATCCATCTGATGTAACTTCCACTTCTTCTTGGATGCCAAGGTAATGATGGATTTGATTAAGGTGTACCTTGATACTGGTGCAAAGGCCTCCTCATAGTCAATTCCTTCCTTTTGAGAGAATATGCGAGCTACAAATATTGCCTTTTACTTCTCTATACTGTCGTCTATTGAATGCTTTGTTTTGTAGATCCATTTCAAGGATACTACTAACTTGTTCTTCGATCTTGGTATTACTTCCCACACATCATTCTTTATAAAGGACTTGTATTCCTCTACCATGGAATCTACCCATTCCTTCTTCTCTATTGCTTCTCAAAGCATGCAGGTTCTTTTTCAATGAGATTGCACATCAAAGCCACATAACTGGGGTATGGATTTGGATTCTTACTTTCTCTGATGGTTCCTTGTGGGACATCATATCTTTCCACTTATTCACTAATTTCACGTGCCCAAGCAAGCCTTCTTTTGTGTGAGATCATCTCACTAATAAACTCCTCGGGTCTTTGAGGTTCTGTCATGTCATGATCCTCATGTATTTGTTCTACCTCCTCATTTCTGACTGGTTTGGAAACTTCTGCAACTCTAGGAGCTTCATGCTCCTCTTCAACTTCCTTATCTTTCCTTGATTTTCTGAAAGTTGTATCTTCGTCAAAGGTGTCATCTCTGCTAATTTTAATTTGACGATATCCTAGGATATAGATTCGGTAATCCTGTGATTGCTCACTATATCCTACAAATAATCCCTTCTTTCATGAAGTGTCCAACTTCGATCTTTTCTCCTTTGGAATGTGTATGTATACCATACAACCAAATATTTTTAGGTGAATGACTTCATTCTTTTCTTCGGTAAACATATCTTCTGGAGTCTTATTCCCAAGGGCACTATGGAAGATTAGATTCTGTACATATACTGTTGTTCTAGCTTCTTCTTCCCACAGGTACATAGGTAGATCTTGATCATGGATAATGTATTATACAACTTCCATGGTAGATCTATTATTCCTTTCTGCCACAACATTTTGTTGTGGATTACATGGAATGGTGAGCTCCCTCTTAATCCCAGCTTCTTTACAGTATTTATTTAATTCAACTGATGTGAAATCACCTCCATTATATGATCTTAAGCTCTTGATCCTCTTTTCAAAGAGGTTTTCTACAAGAGCCTTAAACTCCTCAAACTTTTCAAACACTTCATATTTCTTCTTCAAGAAATAGATCCAAGTTTTTTGGGAGTATTCATCAATGAAGGAATCATAGTAAACATACCCGCTTAATGAAGTAGTTTGCATTGGTCCACATACATCTGAGTGAACAATGTCTATAATCACTTTTGTTTTAATTTCATTGTTTGGAAAAGGGTTCTTAGTATTATTTCCTTGTGCACATCCTTTGCACACTCCTTCATGGTTTACTTGGATCTCTAGTAAAAATGTCACCACCTTGCTCACAATTGGAAATTCTTTCTAATGTATATGAGCAAGTATTCTGGGCCACAATTCACATTGGCTTATGGTTCTAGTCATCAAGGTTGAATCTTCATGCCCCTTTAATTTGTAGAGTCCTCCTTCTTAAACTCCAATCACCACTGCATCATCTATGGTTTTTCCTTTTTTCCACATGAGGACTTCACCATCTACGGAAGCAACTCTGAAACCTTTCTTATCTAAGGAAGAAATAGAAAGGAGATTCTTCTTTAGTCCCAAGACATACATAACATCTTCGTCTATGGACTTTCCAGATTCCAAATTATAAGAGGCTTCTCCCATCCCTTTGATGGGATATTGATAATCATCTCCAAGCATTACTTTATGTGGGGAATCCTTTTGTACAAGACAAGAGAGTAAATCCTTGTAACCTTTCATGTGCTTGTAGGCACCACTATCTACTAATCAAGTTAAACTGAACCTGTGAGTGCTGAAATCAAAACATATTCTTCACATGAATCTTCATCTTCTTTAGTTCTTTCCTCATATTCTTGATCATCATCTTCAATTGCATGGTCCTGGAATCTTTTGTTCTTCTTCTTGAGTTGTTCCTCCTTCAGGGGACATTTTATGGAGATGTGTCCCATATTGTGGCAAGTGAAGCATTCATGACCTGAGAAGTACTTCTTGAACTTATTATTCTTTTTAGACCCTTGAGTTTTTCTGGGAGGATGATCATAACTCTCCCTCTTGTTCTTGCCTTTGGTATGGGCTATGAAAGCTTGATATTCATTTACATTTAGCATCTCTTCTTTGACTGCTATTATTTCTTCTTCTTGAACACATTCTTCCAATAACTTTTAGAACTTGGTCAACTTTCTTCTGGAGCATATTCCTCGAATGAAATATTTCCATTCTCTTAGGAGACCATTCAAGGTGGCCATTACACCTTCTGCTTCTTCTACCATGTCACCAATAGCTTTCAGCTGCTCCTTGATTTGGGATACTCTTGTGAAGTATGATTGCATGGTCTCTGACTTCTGAAACTTCACACTTTTGAGTTGATTTCTCAAGGTCATCTTCCTATTGATATGTCTTCCTTCAGATAGGCTGGATAGGGCATCAAACATTTCCTTTGGTGTCCTCCTTGAAGATACTTCAAGGATAAAGTGATATTTGATGGAGTTAGCTATGATTCTCTTAGCCTTGATCATATCCTTCTTGTGCTAGTCCTTTTCTTCATCTCAGCCTGGTTCTACAACTTCCTCCTTTATGAAGCCTTTTAGATCATTCTCTTCTAGGATGAGCATGATCCTATACTTTCATGCTTTGAAGTGCTCAACACCCTTAATATTTTCATCCATCTTGGTACTGTTTTTGATATTAACAAAATGAGAACCTCAAATGGGGATATAAGAAACAATACTTACTTGGAGAAGACAACTTCTAGCCGACCTTCTTTGGGATGACCTAGGGTTTGGTGGTAAAACCCTAAATTTTCAGTTGGGATCACTTGTAGGGATTATTGGTGGAAAATATGCTCCTCCCCAAGGTGAACTATATGGTATCTTCATTTTCCTAAGATTGATGATGGAACTTTGAAAAAGTTGAAGCCCTAGTTATTCCTAGCAGTGGTGTTGGTCCCAAAAATGAAACTTCTCATAATTCAGTTCCATTTTCACATAAATATGCACCCTCCTAGGGAGATATGAGTGAGCCTTCTTTTCTGGTTGATCTATCGAGTGAATTGTTCGTAATAACAAACCCTAGCTGCACAATGTCTCCTTTTAGGGTGGCTTTGATACCATGTTAAGTTTTGTTAATTATTTAGATGATATTCTAAAACAGTTTACAATAGCAGGATCACTAAAAGAATAACAAGCACAAAAACGCAAAGATAAAAAAATTCCTCGGGGAAACCACAAGGGAGAAAAACCCGCAAAAATTTCGCAGTATAGAACTCAACCAAGACAGTCTAAAACCCAAAGATAACTTCACCTCTCTCTCTCTGGCACACTTCTTCTTCTCCCTCTAGCAAACTTGCTTGAGTGAAGTGAGTACAAACAAAGGAGGCACCTCACTATTTATACTTGAATCTTGACTTGACCTAAAACCTAACTGGGTCGACTTGTCTAACGGACATGGCCGACTTGTCAAGTAAAGTACCAAAACAATATTTATTTCAATGACTCATGGGTACTATTGACCCGAATTACATCCAAATATTTACATTGATTCTTTCAATTACTCTTACATGACCAATTACATCAGTGACACCTCCTGGAGGAGGAATAACAATAATACAAATAGAATATCTTTAGAAGTTATAATATTTTAATATATAGATATTTCAAAATCCCATGACAAGGTAAATTGGACTTACATAAGAATTATATTGTTGTATATAGGTATAAGGATATCTCTATGAATTGGATTATGGGGTGCTTAACCTCTATAAAATTTGAGTTATTAATCAATGGCTCACCCTCATATTTATTTAAGGACACTAGGGGAGTGAGCCAAGGTTGACCTATTTCCCCTCTTATATTTATTCTTGTAGCACAAGGATTGAGCAAACTTATCTCCATGGAAAAATATGTGGGTGTTTTAAAGTTATACAGGTGGAACGAGCAACTTGCCTATCACATTTTCATTTTGTAGATGACATCTTAATATTTGGAGCAAGAGTGGAAAGAGAGTGGAGTGCCTTCAGGTATATATTGGATACTTTATTCCATGCTACAGGGATGGAATTAAATATTAAAAAATCCTCAATGTTATTTACTGAAGCCTCTATAGCATTTGAAGAACAAATTCATCAGCTCTTCCCATACCAAATGGGATATGTGGAGACATGTATGAATTACTTCGACTATTTTATAAAACCAGATGATTACAAAGTAGTTGATTGGATATGGCTTTACAAAAATATTTAAGAGAGGATAACCTATTAGTGTTCAATATGGTTGTCTCATGGTGGCAGGATAATTTTGATTAAATATGTTTTGGAAATTATCCCGTATACTAGTTATTGTTGGCTCATGTTATAAAAAATATTTTAGTTATGATAAGGAAAAGTGTTTTAAATTTATTTGTACATAAAAAAAGGAGGGTATTCACATGTTAAATGGAATTACTAGAAAGAACAAAGAAGGGGGGAGTTTGGGGCCTTAAAAACATCTATATATGTGCATAAGTGTTTGTTGTGAAGAGCCTATGAAGACTCCTCTTCACCCAAGGTCTGTGGAGTCAGATCATGAAGACTAAATATCTAGGTGAACATATAGGTGAGAGTTGGATTCACATAGAGAATAAATAAATTAAAGGAGTTTCAAATGTATGGAAATTCTTGGTTCATAGTCGGTAGTGAAACTTATCTACACCTTGGGGAGGGTCCTTAGGTGGGAGTTTCTAGTGATTACATTATTTATGTGGAATTGAGGAATAATATACATTACTTGGCCTAACAACCCTTACAAATGTTGGGAGTTGTGCTATGAAAGATAGGTGGTTTCAGGTATGGAGTTCAACTGAGGACTTTAATTTATAGGGGGAATTCATAGAAGAATGGACGCGATATATTGCCGCATTATCTCAAAATTTTGTTTTCTTGAGTGATTGGGATGATATTTTAAGATGGTCTTGAAACATATATTCATGTATCCTCATTGCTAGATTGGGTTTTGAAGCATTGGAATACTTATATTTTCCAAGTGAAAGGGTATGGTGGTGGTCAATGATATGGAAGTTGGAGTGCCCATTAAAAATTTTCACATTTTTCATGGTTGGCTTTGTCATATAGAATTTTGACGTGAGATAATGGTTAGAGGTGGAATTGGAATGGACCAAATAGATGTATTCTTTGCAAAAGAGATGAGGAGATAATAGATCATATTTTCATTATGTGTACATTTTCAAACATAGTATGGCAATAGGTTCTTCAATCACTAAACTATATAGGTCAATGGGTCCAAAACAATTTACATCATAGCTTTGAGACAGTGTTCGAGGATTGAAAAATTACACAGTTTGCATTGCTACCTTGCTATGTTAAATGGGGTATTTGGATGATATTTCAGGATAGAATTGGTAACCCATTTGTGGTAGCACATAATATTCAACTTGCATAGGTTGAAGTGAGGAATGACATAAAAATGAAATCTATAAGGAGGATCAAAGAACCGTATATTGATCATGTTATTGCTTGGGGATACTTTGATGGTTCTGGACAAGGGAGTTTGGGAAAGTGTGGTGTTGGAGTTGTTTTGCAACTATTCCCCAGTAGATATATTTTCATTAAATATGGGGTGGGAATAGACATAACATAGCAGATTTGTTTGCAAAATGGATATTATTATAAATCACATTGGACAAGGAGGTGTGTCAGTTGTAGATACAAGGGAATTCAAAGCTAGTAGTGTATTGGTTTAAAGGGTACATGTAGATCAATATCGTTTCCCTCTATCATCTTCTTCGAATAATTGTGGAACAAATATCATATTTTGAATGGTAATACTTGAACATATTTATAGAGAATTCAACACTAACATAAAAATTCTTTCCAAATAAGCGATGAATCTACTAGAAGGATTCCTAAATTGTTAGGAATTTTGAGGGGATGAGGTATTTTTGTACATTCCTATAATGTCCTTTAATATTGCATTATGTCTTATGATTGTAGAAAACAACCTTTGAGGACTGTCCTTATTTTATGTTTTTTTTTAAGGGTAAAAAAGACATTTGTGGGTTGATAGTCATGAGGTAAAAGGGATGATAGTATTAGTGGCATTTAAAGGATGATTTTATTATATATTCAGGATGAAGGAAGAGGTCTATGGAGACTAGTTTTGTAATTGACTTGTTAGGATGAATGATGTATATTTTGATTTCTTACTAGAAATAACAAATATATATTTTTCTTAGAAAACAATGTCCATATGCTTGATTGAAGAATAACAAAAGTGGAAAAATACCTCGCGACCTCTATAAGACTGCTCTCATTGACAAAAAAAACTTTGTTGAATATCAAGAATCCATCACCATTACCATGGAATATTGGGACAAATGCGGATTTTAACTTTTGCTATAAGGATAGAAGGTCATTTAGATGGATAGCTAAAAGAAGAAAAGGTTGACTAAAATGATGGATCAGTTGCACCAAGAGTTCATAGAGAAGGAGGAATTGACTAAGATACATGCAGTTGTCTATGAGACTAAGGAAGCAAGCAAACCTTCCATCACTAATTGAGAGTCCAAAAGCATGGCCAATATAAGTATGGTAAGGTCACCTTCTTCAAACCTTTCTCAATAACACATTGGTGATTTTGAAAAGCATATAAGAGGATTTGATTTGAAATTGTTAAGGCAGATGGGATATGATGAACAAGGGTTAGTAAAGATAATTCAAGGCATCATAAGGCCCATTGTAGTTGAAATGAGAGTCAAGCATGAAGTTCTATGTTTTGGTGGCATAGAAGAAAAGGCCATGACCAACAACATCACATTTGTGAAGGAAAAATATGTTGCAGATTTGCCCTATTAATTAGAATAAAGGGAAATGACCAATGAAGATGGAAGACCACTACCACTTCATCCTTCTTGTAGAAGGGAAGTAAGGATATGAGTTCAAAGACTTGGTCTATAACAACACTTTGGAGCTGTAACAAGCATATCAACTGGAGAAAGAGGGAAAATAACAATCTAGGTATGCATCAAGGAAGACATACCTTATTTTTCACTGCTGCAAGAAGAATGGCCATAACATCACTCACTATTGGTATTCTAAAGGATGTTTATCATGCAAGAATATAGGTCATCTTGAGACACCTTGTTGGGATAAGCAAGACACATGCCACAAGCCTACATGTTTTCAAATAAAGAATGGCAAGAAGACTTCCCCAAGATAACGACAAACTCAAAGGAACATGGAGAAGAAGAGCATTTCAAGTAAACCATACAACGACAAGAATGTTTGCCACCACTGAAAATTGAGTGGAAACTAGAAACAACAACATTGGAGTCATCATAGAAAGCTTCTATAATATACCTAAAGTACACTACCGAACAATATCTTTTCTTGGTTCAATGACCATTCGTGGGTATAGCAAATGCACTCAAGATATGCTATTTTCTATTGAAATTGTTATTTGACATAGTTCCCATTTGCTGGCATGGATACACAAATAGGAAATTCATGTTCTTTTGCAATTGATGGCCACCATGTTGAGACAATTGATTATGCCTTGGTTGGGCATGGTATTTTTCGGTTGACAATTTTTTATTACCATCCAAGATATTTCTTATTCGACGCACTTGCAGTGCTAATGTGTTTACGATACTCATCCACCAAAATCATAGAAGGGATAGTGAACCATTTCAGGGCATATTTTCCTCGAAAAGATCCAAAATCCTTGCATTCAATGGAAACAAAATTAAGCAGTAGTTTTTTGCAAGGGTTGCATGATGTCGATGATTCATGTTCATATATTCATCGAATGGCTCTTTTTGCTGTAGTCTTGCACACTTCTTTAGAGACTGGTTTATGGGGTGATTTTTTATGTGTTAAATGGTTTTCAAGATGACTAAATGTCTCAGTCTCGGTATCGTCATTTGAAAAGGAACAACAATACTTGTGTTTTAAAGGTAATTATGGTAAGCATGGGCTTAATATTCTATTCCATGATCAGGTAACATGTTTTGGACATTTCGAGCCATTGTTATCATGTATATCAAGCATATGTGTTCTTCATATACAAAATGCACCATTTTCATGTCCATTTGTACAAACTGGTCAACATGTACAAATAGACATGCATCAACCCTACAAGAGCTGGCCAAACAACATCTTTTTTTCCAGTGGACATGGTTTTCATTGATTTTCCAATCCAACAACCTTTGTTTTGGGCTTGTTAGTGCCATACAGAGAAGGAAAAGTAGAAGGAAATGCATTTGCATTGCAATGGACAAGTGAATTTTTAAATATGAATATAGACATTTGGAGCATGGAAACAAAAAAATTGTGCAAATATTCCAACCAACAAATGGCTCTTTGAATACAATTTGGCTAATGCATTTTGCTATTGACAATACATATGTGCATTTTGGCCATTGTATACAGATCAAGGGATCACTTCGATTTCATGAATTTATCTTGTAGACATGGATACCGATATCCAAACAAAATAAATCCACTATGTAAATATCATAACAATGAAACTTGGAAATGGAATTGCATAAGAACATGGTTTTGGACAAGAACAAGCTTTGGTGGCAGCTTCCAAAAAAACAATAAGCATTTGCAGGAAAAACAATGAGACTAAAACAAAGACATTGCATTATATAAAGAAAAGAATAAGAACATAGAACCCTATTCTTCTGACTAGGAAGAAAAAATATGTAAAACCTTACTACAATAAAAGCTTATTTAACTAGTATTCATCACACAATGACACATGCTTGCATTGTTTGTGAAAGACTGCAATTCAAAAAAGATATGGATAGGGTTGAAAGTGTCATTGTGAATAATTTTGTACTGTTGTGCATAAATGGTGGTTAAATGGAACTTGAACTAGACGAAGAAATATGCAAAAAAATGCAAAAATAGTCTTCATAATGAAAAAATACCTAAACTTGCAGTTCCTTCACAAATTCACCGCAATAAAAAAAATTGATTTCGTAACAATTCTAATGCCACTAGAATAAAGATTGGTGTCACCAAGACTAACCTTTACTCAGATAATACCATGGGATACAAAAGAGCACAAATTGCACTTACATGAACAATTATCAATGTCCATGCAAACTTGAATAAGAAACAAAAAGCTTTGCCAAGAAACTTTATAGATTTAGAAACTGTTGCGGTAATGTTGAAAAGAAAACAAGAATATAAGAATCCTTATTTTTTTGGGAATTTCCGCCCTTGTATATCAGTATGTCTGCTTTGAATGAGCCTTGCAATACTCCACTTTACAAGACTGAGAACATTACAATTGACATTGGATGGGAACAAATTGTCAAAAAAACATTGAGCTAACTATACAGTCATAAATGCATACAAACCCAAGCGATTCTAGTGATAGTGAAATAGACCTGGAATTTCCCAATGAAACAATGGTTCATGGATATGGCTAATATAATCAAATAGAGGATCTAGAAAATTAAATCATACTAATTTCACCTTCTGAAGGATTGCAACCACTGGGCATTTTCTAAGACAAGTTTTCTAAAGAGATAAACTTTCCTACATTGTTCTTTGGATATGGTCGACTTCAACACATTATAAAATATTTTACTTACCAACAAATTCCACAATGGGAGTTACAACCTGTGTCAAAATACTTTGAAAACCACAATATGAACACATTTTTCAAAGCAGTGCGTGTTATGATTCACCAGATACATATTTCTGCATGGATTTCAATACGAAAAGGAGAGCTAAATGGAAAACCTCTTATTGCAAAAGACATAAAATATAAAGCAAGTCTTCAGAAGGTGTTAAAACCACCACTTACTTATCAATGTCTAAGAATCATATGCACATATCTAGATTACTTTGAGCATATAAGAAAATACGTCTTTGCAATGATTCGACAACTTGGCCTCCCCACTTTTTTTGTCACTTTCACAAGTGTTGAACATGTTTTTTTTTAACAGAAATGAATAAAATTTGAATTAGTTTGAAAAGGTTGTATCCCAGCTAAGCTTACAAAGGGGGAATTTCAGAAAAAAGAGGGCTGATGACCTCTATTGTCATCCTTCTTATGAATACTTTGGGAGAAATATCCCACTTGCTTCTAGGGATTTTTCGAGAAAAAACCAATGCTTACAAGAGTAAACTCTCATGAATTATGAGTAGAGAAAAATGTAGAAGCAATGCATTAAATGGAAGGAGAGGTGAGATGCCCCTTAATGAAAGGGTCCAATCACTTCTGGGAGCCCAAGAAAATGCTTGAGGCTGCTTCCTTTTCCCTTCATTCTTTGTTGGTCTTTCGCCCTCTGGTGAGGGGAGGATAAGGGGCTATAAAGTCTTCAGAATCAAAGTTTCCCTCCGACTCAGATGAAGGGACTAAGTACGCCAATCCTGCTTGGGCTGGAGCCTCGTGACCTGACACTTGGGGGGGATCAGGAGGAGTAGGTCATGGAGAATATTCTTTCGTGGAAGGAGCATCAAGAACTATCTTCAAGGGGCTGAAGGGCACGACCTACGCCTGGTCATCTGCTGCTTCCATATCTTGATCTTCGACTTCCTGCAAAACTTCAAAGCTGTTTTTTTTTTCGGGCGGAGGAGATTCTACAAGAGGAGTTGGATCTTGAGATGAACCCTTATGCTGTGAGGCTTGAGGCTCCTTTCTTCAAGGGGGTCATTGTCTATCGATGACCATTTAGAACTCTGTATCTTTGGGAGCGGGAGGAGTTGTTGTTTTCTGTGATTTTGCAAGCTTGGGGTAGCTTTTGGTGAAGTGGCCGTATACATGGAAAAATTTGCATTTGAATGGAATTTTCTCATAGTCCAGTTCTTGGATGTGACTCCAATCTCCTAAAGTAAGCTTTAGGGCCTCTAGAAGCCCTTTTTTCTAGATTTACCTCAACGCAAATGTGGGCATGTTGGAGACATTTACCACCATACACACTCATTTTGGTCAATTTGTCCTAGTTAAACCACTATCCTAAGTATTATTGACTTAATTGACATCAAAGGAGCACTAGATGACATAAGCTAGATCACACCCACACCTACCATCAGTCAAGGAGGCTAACTTAGCCTTCTCCTACATTCGGGGAAACTAATTGGAGCACTCCAGGGGTTATCTGAGTTTCATTAATGTCCCATATTGCTAACTGATGATTACAATCAGTTAAACAGAGCAGTGAAGGTGCCTTCCTTCATTAAATTGATTATTTATTGATTATTTAATGAACTTGAATCAATAGGGGCGCCTCCAACCACTTCTGATGGTCAGTTACACTTCAGTTAACCTCATCGGGGTTCATTGGAGTAATTGATGTGCTACCACTTGTTGGTTGGCTTGTAGTGACACATGTCTGAGCTACTTTTAGTTAGACTCAGTCATTTATTGCACTCCAACTTCAGTTAGGGCTTAGTTGAGTCAATTAGGGTTTTGATCAGTGGTTAACTTGAGTGTTGAATGTGGCTTACATTCAGTTAATCTAGACTCACACATTCAATTCGAATGACCTCCTTGGGAATTCGAATTGCTTTGTCATTCATGCTTGCAGCATGATCTTGTATTGTATTACTCATTCTTTGTGTGAATATATAGAGCGGCTACTCATTTTGTTGCACAATTACACCATTTTCATGCCTTGTTGTTATTAATCTTTGATTAATACTTGTGTTTAGTCCCTAGATCACTGTGACAGATTAATATGGTATCAGAGCTCATGGCGGGATGAAGCTTAGATCTCTAAAAAATAAGGTTTTTGACAGATCTTGCATGAAAATTGAGCAATAGCTCAAAAATTCCAGCACTGCACCAGAAGCCAAGGCTTACCACTTAATACCCCAAGTAAGGAAATTGTTGGTCAAGATTGCTTGAACAACTATGCTAGGTGTGATGAAAGCCTAAAATGTGCAGGTTGTCTGACCTTACGATTCCCCTTTTGTTGTGATTTGTAGGTTTTAACAGGTACAACTTCGAATGGACTCATTAGTCCCTCTTCTCACCCCATTCACAAGCTATTCAAAATGGAAGTTGAAGATGATTGCATCTTTGAAGAGACGAGGTCTATATGAGGTGTCTATTGGACTTGGAAAAGAGTCTTATGAGAATGAGAATGACTGGATAAATAACGGTGATAGATATTTTGGATCAATACGCTTGGCCCTTTCTCCTAGCTTGTGCTACCTTATTGGTTCTGCTGAATACCCAAAGGATCTCTGGACAAAATTGGACATAAAATTTGGCAAGCACAATGAGGATCATAATAGAAATTTGGAGATCACATCCAGCACCACAAGAATTCTTTACTCAAAAGTCTCAGCCTCTACTCTCTCTGATGAAGTTGTTCAAGATGAAGATGAAGCATAATCTTCTACATAGTCAATTCGAATTGAAGAAAGTCTCCATGCAGTGACTCCTTCTCCTGATGCTCCGAAAGTTCATGAGATATATGATATCTCATCTCCTCATATTGCTGAAATAGAAGAAGACATTCGAATATTTGATATTGAAGAAAAATACTGCTGCACTTCCATGAAAACATTCACCGGTGATTTTCCTTTGAATTCTGCGCAAAATTTACCAGTAATTGCTTCCGAAAGTGAAGAGAAATTTGATTTTTCTCCCTCTAATGTTGCTGCTGGTGTGGAAATATGTGATACCTTGGATATTTTGGAAGAAATATCAGATTACCAGAGTGATCCATTTTCTCCCCATGATCTAGATCTTCCAGCAAATTCCTGCAGGATTGCATGCACCAAAATTCAGAATTTTGAAGAAGAAGAAAGCTGTGCATCCACCGTCTCGGTTAACCATTTATTTGAATTTGATATTAACCTTATTGGATCTGATATGATCTTATTTAGATCTGATATGAAATTTCTTGGTTTAATATATCAAATTCACAATCTTTCAGTACTGCTTGTAGCTTTTCTCATCAACGATGTGAAGAAACAAGTACCGCAAGTCTCCTACAAAACTGCTGCTGGGGATTTGATTTGATTTCATAGTTTTGAATATTTTGTGAACTTATTTAGATCTGATTTAATTTTTGATATGATATTATTCGGTTCATATTTTAAAATCCAAAAGTTTTCAGTCATGCTTGTAGCTGCTTTCACCAATTCTAGTGTGAAAAATCAAGTACCACACTTTCTCTTCAAAACTGTTGATGGGGATTTGGTGTTAGTTTCCTCATATGAGGTTGCTGATATTTTATTATGTGATTCATTAGCTATTTCAGAAGCTATATCAGATTATGGAGCTCAATCATTCGCTCTCCATAGTCCCAGGGCTTCTCTACCTTTGGTCACATGCTCATCTCCTCATAGAACTAATAAAGAGGAAGACATTCTGCATCCGCTTGGACACTTGCTCCTAAGATTTGGGGCTGATTTTACCACTCATGGTTTTCTGTTCAAGGATGCAACATATCAGTTTCTTGA
The DNA here is from genome assembly GCA_001517045.1 of Pseudotsuga menziesii. Taxonomy (NCBI): domain Eukaryota; kingdom Viridiplantae; phylum Streptophyta; class Pinopsida; order Pinales; family Pinaceae; genus Pseudotsuga; species Pseudotsuga menziesii. The sequence continues at coordinate 54,653 of LPNX010844083.1, read as the reverse complement.
GTGTTCCACACATGGTTCAAATCCTCAAGAACCTTTGCTCTCTCTTAAGATGATTTCAACTACTCTACATGGATCTAGTTTTCATCGTGCAACTGTTTATATTTCTGATTCAGTTGAGTGCATTGTTATTCTTCCAAAGTGGAAAATTCCTCTAGACATATTCATTTAGTTTGGATTCAGAGGTTCACATGCAGAGTCTCAGGATGCTGCTGCATAGAAGAACCAATTCTTGATTTACTACTTAGTTTGAGGGGGGGTATTTTTCCCATGAGGTTTTCCCCATTTCCTTGGTTATATTAAGCAGTTACTTTATTGTACAGGGTGACCTATGGCCTTTGTTGCCGGGGCCCTAGTATTTTTATACATTTTATGTTTTCTACTCCTCCTGAGTATAGCTTAAGGGGGGGTGTTGGAGACATTTACCTCCATACACACTCATTTTGGTCAATTTGGCCTAGTTAAACCACTATCCTAAGTATTATTGACTTAATTGACATCAGAGGAGCACTATATGACATAAGCTAGATCACACCCATGCCTACCTTCAGTCAAGGAGGCTAACTTAGCCTTATCCTACATTCGGGGAGGCTAACTGGAGCACTCCATGGGTGATTTGAGTGTCATTAATGTCCCATATTGCTAACTGATGGTTACAATCAGTTAAATAGAGCAGTGAAGGTGCCTTCCTTCATTAAATTGATTATTTATTGATTATTTAATGAACTGGAGTCAACAGGGGCGCCTCCAACCACTTCTGATGGTCAGTTACACTTCAGTTAACCTCATCGGGGTTTATTGGAGTCATTGATGTGCTACCACTTGTTGGTTGGCTTGTAGTGACACATGTCTGAGCTACTTTCAGTTAGACTCAGTCATTTATTGCACTCCAACTTTAGTTAGGGCTCAGTTGAGTCAATTAGGGTTTTGATCAGTGGTTAACTTGAGTTGTTGGGCTGACTGGGCAGACCCAGGTTTTACCTTTAACTTCGCACCAACAAAAGACCCACAGTGTTGGCCCTTTCGGCAGCAGCCTGCGAACAAGCTACAGTCTCACCCGAAACAGCTATGGGGTGCCGCAGAATCAGGTTTCTGCAAGTAGAAGAGAGAATCTTACTGTACCTTTAGTCTTTAACTATTAGTAATCACGTAACACAATGCTTGTATTATCAATTATGTAGCTTCGCGATTAGATAAAAAAACAGTACTTGCACAACCCTTATCTGGGAATTCACAACGAAGCTAGTTATTAACAACAATCTTACTTTATCAGTTATTTACTTAACAATGCATAAAATATAATAACAAATCAACACAAATGAAGCACAACACCAGATGTCACGTGGTTCACCCCCAGTGTAGGGGTTACGTCCACAGAACTGCGCTTTATTTAACTCTTTACAACTAAAATGACAGTTCTGATCTGCGCACTCAGCTGCAGATCCTTTCAGTCCTCAAAGCCATGCACATAGTAGCAGGCCTCTGCGCACATAGCTGCAGATCTTCCTTTTCACCAAAACCCCTTTGCGCACACAGCTGCAGAGGTCGTCCACGCACACAGCTGGGACTTAACCTTCTTACAAAAACCCTTATACAATCTCTTATCTTCGCATTACATTAGATTCATAAGATAATCATTCAAGACCTAAACCTACTTCTTTACATAAGTGCCTATTTATATAGCGTACTGTCACAAAACCATGGATTTACACCATGGGCGCCCAAAACCCTAACCCTGGATTTAACAAAACAGGGGTTTCGGCCCACCCGCGACAACCCTAAGACTATTTTAGGTTGTAACTCCACTTACACTTCCACAAAAACCACGGAGTTACCAAAACTAAGGACCTTTTAGGGTCGGAGCCCCAACAGGCCCCTAAGACTCACTTGTGGCCCGTCCCGGGGCACTCTGCGACTCTTCTGGTGGGAGAATCTTCTTTGTAAGGATATGGAAATGACTGTTGAGGTTGTGTATAATGTCATCAGATGCTTTATATTTTTCCACCAATTCTTGTAACACTGAGGATGATACTTCATTAGCCTTTTCCTGCGCAAAAGTATCATAGGTCTTCAAAATTTTGAGCTGACTCTCCACAGCATTGCTCAATTCCAATGCTTCATCGACAAGTGGCTGCAACAAATTTTCCAGTAGTGTTACCTTCATCCTGCAGGAGTCGATTTCCTACTGGAGCTCCTTGCTCCGCTTCACCTTAGACATTTTCTGCATAGGAGGCAGCGTCTTAATTTCTGCTCTGACTGCATCTAATTTTGCCTGTCGCAGATTGATGGTTGCTTGTACCTTACCTATATCTGGATGGTCCTGTAGGTTCACCCCTGCTTCGATACTATCTTCCAGCAGCTTTACTGCGCTGCCCACAATATCTGATATTTTTGCTGCTGAGGCCTGGATGTCCCTGTGGCGTTGTTCGTGGACCTCAGGTGGAGTTTCTGGAGGGATGCGGAGTTGAAGCTCCGCTATCTGATTTTGGTGTTCTATTTTTAACTTTTCAATTTCACTGTGAGACTATTGGGCGTAGTCTCTCAGCTTGGCAATTCTCTGCTTTGGTTCTTCTTCATCTTGGATGTCGAAGTCAGGAAGACTTTGACATGCGTCATCCAGCGCTCGCGCCAGTGTAGCTCTTTTATGTTCAACGTATTTCTTCTTTTGCGCAACTTCCTCCAGCCTTGCTGTGAGATTCTGGCTTTGCTTCATGGTATCTTCCAACTGGTTTTGAGAATAGTGATCTCGTGCGTGGATTTCCTTCGTGATGGCTAACTAGCAGAGGTGCAATTCTGTCATAGACAGCTTGGTGTAATTGATCCCAACTGTCATACTCATCTGCGGCCGGGAATCTGCATCAGTCAGTATTAGAGCTGCACTCGAAACTTGGCCCCTGTTATCTCTGGTTGGCCATTGCCTCATATCCTGCTACGCGGGTGCTGGGGTACTACTTGTCGCTGTACTAGTTGCTGATTTTGTTGCTAACTCTTTCAGCTCTGACACCCTGTTTTCTACACCCATGAGCGCAGCAAGATGTACATCCGTGAACTGTGACCACTTTTGAGTTAGTGTTTCAGTAGATTTGTCGAGAGATTTCTCAAGCTCTTCCAGCATCACAGTGACTCCTTCATCTAAATTTTTGTCCTTCGACGCTTTTGTCTTCTTACGGGACTGAGGCTTGGTTACCTCCTCTACCTCTGGCGATTTGCACTTAGTTGATCAATTAAGATCCGATAGAGTTTTGACCGACTCCTCATCCTCTTCTTCATGGTCGCCATCTCCACCTTGGTCGTTTCCATCTTGCTGCGAGTCACTTAGGTCTTCACTGTCTTCTAGTGGGCTTTGCTGCTGCGCCTGACTGGTACCTGCGCCTGTCTGGGTAACAGGGGGAATTGGAATGGTGGGTTTTTTTCCTGCATCTTTCAAACAGTCAGCCGGCCACTGTTGAACTATGCTCAGGATGTCTGCTTTGGTTACTACATATGGTAACTTAAAACACTGATGTGTTGGATCTGCACGGGCTTGAATGAAAACATGATGCATGTCGGCACTGAAGTTCGCGGCACCTTCATATTGAGAGAACAACTCATTGGTAAGTCATGGTATTCGCAAGATCTCATAGTGTATACTCATGCCATAAAAGGCAAACACAGTGTTCGTCATCTGCTGAGATGTTTTGTCTGGCGACATCCAGAGGGATGCGTATCTTACTGCACTCGACATGCATGGGGATGCCTCCACGAACTGAGCCTCAGTGGGTTCTTTCCACCCAATTAGTGCAATAAGTATTAATAGCCAGGAATAATGAAAAGGTCTACCTTTTTCCTGCGCATCATGGGCATCTTCCAGGAATTCCCTCGCAAGATATGCGGCCCAATTGTAAGTGTAACCCTCAGCGTAGTTTACAACGATTCTGATAACCGGGGCATGCACTTCACTGGGCCTGCACTTTCGCAGGAGTTTGCACGCTAAGAGCTTAGCTGCGAAGCGGATGTTCTTATCCTCAATCATGGAAGTGTGATACCCTCGTTTCCCCTTGGTCAGGCCGAAACGGTCCTTCATGCTCTGCGCGAGCTTCGTATCCTCGTGTTTTGATGGAAATTCAATGCTCGGATCAGGCCCTGCTATCGGTAAGCCTGTGATCTGATGAATAAGCTCGGCATTGATAGGAATTTGCTTGTCTCCTATCCACAAGTGGCCATCATGTACTAATGCTAGCAGCTTCTTAACCAAGACGGTCACCTGTGTGCTACGCCCAAAATGAGGAATATCAAGCATTTTTAGCAGGCCGGTTGTGTGTAAGCCGGCAGTCCACTGTTGCACTTCCAATAGTGTCACGCCATTGTCTGGGTATTTGACATGATGCAAGTATTGAGTAGGTATGAACTATGGAAACTTGCTATGATCATTTGTGTCATGGTCGGCATACTTAAGCCGGTCTATTTTTCCTGTCATGGTTCCAGCCAGCTGTACACCTAGTGGCAGCGAGGGTGTGCTTAATGTAAACTGCTTTGTCCGCCGGGGTGGTTGGACGCCTGGCCGAATGGGCTGGAGATACGGTGACTGCAGTGGTTCAATGTGCTCATCTCCTCCAGTAGGGACCTGTGCTGAACTAGGCTGGTCCATCTGGTGAGTCCCTAATGTTTGCCTTGATTTCCTGTGTCGGTCTTCGTTCCGCTTAGAACGAACTTCAGGTTTAAACTTTTTCCTGGTGGACCGTGTCTGCATCGGCCACGGCGGGGCTGGGTGAGCTTCTTCATGGGGCACAGAGGTATGTGGGGGATAGGAACGACTATGGAGACCCCTCTATTCAAATTCTCTTACTAGATCCTGAAGCTCTCGCTCGTCTGTCATGGGTTCACTCGTAAGTGTCAAGGAAATGCAAAATGCGATTTTTTCCAACTTAGGGATCTTCTTATACACTTTATCAATCAAATCTGTTAGGACGATGCATTTAAGGCACCAAATCCAATAAAAATCTTGTCTGACCGGTACTGGATTTTCCATGATCTCATTAGTACAGACAATTAAGGTAATTAAGGTGCCCATGCCGCCAATTCGACTGTTTTCCAACGGCCGGATTTTAAGCTTTGCCGTGTTTTTGTGCTCCGGCAAAATCACTGTCTTAGCTTCGTCACAATGGGCAGTCTTGGCACAACATTGCTCTGCGGTCTGTCCTGGTAATATCTGCGATGGAGCTGTTAGGTTTGGTGCACTAACTTCTTGGTTATGCTCCTTAGTTTGGTACTCAGTTCTTTCTTGATCATCAACTGCCTTGTCATGGATCATGCTGACATCTTCATCTAAAGTAGGGAAAACTTCGTTAATAGAAAATGTAAGCATAAAACTATCAACAAGATCATCCCAACTTACAATACCGTGTCGAAGCTCGACCTCTGTATACCAGTTTTTTGCTATAGGTTCCAAAGTGCTCACAAACTTATGCACCCATTCCTCGCAAGGTACATGTTCCCATGCTGCATAACATTGCTTCAAATGTTCCTGAGGACTATTATGCCCATTAAACTTGCTTCGCAGCTCATGAGATTGGTCTATGTATCTGAGGCATAGAAATTTCTGGCAGGCTTCCCAACTGTGAATATACTTCCTGTGGCCATTCCACCATCTCACTGCTGTAGCTCTTAATGATGCTTCCAGAGTATGCATTCTCTGTGATTCTGGCACTTGTTCTGAGAACTGCGCAATAAATTTTCCTGGGTCTGTCAACCCATCATATGTAGGAAAATATCTGGCCTGTGCACTAAGGAATCTAAGAGATTTGGTAATTCGTGCGCACCGATGGCCATGTAGCTTGTATAGTCAATTTTGCCAATTCTCTAGACCATCATCTGAGTCAGACATGCAGGAGCTATCACATTGCCAATCCATTACACCTTCATCATTAGGCTCGACATAATCTTCTTCTTCAGCTGTGATATTATAGATATGGTCCAGAATATCCTGATCTTCCTCTCTGACTGGCTCCGTATATCTTTCTCCTTGAGAAGGATCCAATGGTAGTATAGCTCTCAATCCCTTCCCTTCAAAAGTAATTTGTCTCTTTTTAAGATTGATAACTGCATCACTATCTATTTCCCACTCAATTCCTAGCAAAGCTGGATAAGGGTTACTATCATCAATGATCTCAATAACTTCAAAATCTGCTACAGTGCTAACTCCATCTATATCCACTGGTACTCTAGGGAATCTTCCTGAAGGCAGAATCCTCTGCTGATTGGCTAGTCTCAATTGGATAGGGGACCAGTCAAGGCTGGGATTTCCCATTTGTTCCCATGTCTGTTTAGTTAAGATATTGACTTCTAAACCCAGATCTAAAATAATATCCTTCATGTCATATTCTCCTATCTGAGCATGTAGTCTCATCTCTCTTCCAGTCCTTCTAATTCTACTGACAGCTTTTTCCTTACCAAGGCTTTGCTAAGGTTCGCAAGACTGAATAACTTTTTGTAATTAATTTAAGGCATTCTGATTCCTTAACAATTTGATGCAACTCTGTAAAAACGATGACAGAGTACTTACTTGTCCTTGTGAGTCTTCCTGGGATTTCAGCTGCTGATGCTGCTTGTTTGCTGCAGGCAAATATGGATCAGCAAAGTCTTGTCTGGCTTCCAAAAAAATTTCTTTTTCTTATCGAACATCAAATGCTGGAGTTTTCTCTACAGCCTTGCGAACCCAAGCTTCGTCAGGCTGCTTCGCCGGACACTGCACATCTGTCGTAGCTCCACTTCTTGTAACCACATTAACAGCTGGGATTGGTCGTGGCTCAAAAACAATCAACTGGACACTCGGACTAGGTTTACTATTCCTTTCTTGAATTTTAGCCAGAAACTGTGGGCACTGCTCGATGAGATGATCGACTGCTCTGCAGTATTGGCATGTCGTGGTTGGGTTTTGACAGTCTCAAGCTAGATGTCCTGCCTGATTGCAGTTATAGAAAATAACTTGACCTCGACCTCCTCCAGGCATACCACGACCACGGCCTCTAAAACTGCCTCTACCACCTCGGTAACCATATCCATCATTGCCTTGTGCATCCGGGTAGATCCTATAAGTGTCGTAGGTCCGCTCCCTCATAAGGTCGAAGCTGCGACATTCATCTTCATTGTGGCCTACTGACTTACAGAATTTACAGTAAGGGTTCTTCAGGACTTGAACATACCTCTGTAGCAGATATCAGTCTTCCAGTCGATGCTGGCCAGTAGTTCGACAGATCTCACAGTATAGAACACTAGGATTCAGCGGGTTTGGTGTGCCAGTATTCAAATAGTTTCTCAGCGCCGAAAACTGGTCCTTGTCGTGGTCTTCTGTTCGACAACGTATACACCATACCTCTTCGCGGGTGGATTTCCCTTTTTTCATGTTGCGAATCTCTAAAGCCATCTCCGCGAGCTGCGCTTGAATTTGAGCTATGCCAGAATTATCTTCGACAGGTGCAGTTTCAAGCTTTATGGCAATCTCTAAGGCCTCTTGTTGATCATCAACCTCTGTTGCATGAGTGGAGCTCTGATGTGAGGTAATAATGCTACAATAAACCATTCCTTATGTTGTGCTGGTCCAATCGTGAAGCTAACTTGTTCAAGCAGAACTTTGAATCTCTGATCAAAGTCCCACACAGATTCGCCTCGCCGCTGCTGAATCTCTTTTAACTCAGTGATGCACTGCGATTTTGATTTAGGTTTCTTAAATTCTCGGATCAGTGCTGCTTTGATGTCAGCCAAGACAGGATTCTGCGTGCTAGTAAACTTCATAAACCAAGTTAGGGCTCGATCTCTAAAAGAAGTGATCAGCTGCACTTGTTGAACATCTATGTCTGTAATGTTCTTCGCGGTCCACACAGCTTTGCACAGAAACCAGAACTGTTATGGATCTTCTGACCCAGTTCCTTTAAAAACCGGTAGTTTGATGTCATCATGAGCATGGGCCATCTGGGATCTAGGGGGGGAAGAAGGGTTTGAACTAGCTGGGGAATACTGACCTGTGACAGGGATACTTGGGCTAGGGTTACTTTCAGACTGCGATAGGTTCTCAGGGATAATAGGTCTCTGTTGCGGGGTTATCGGAGGGTTTCTAACAGGGGTGGCCTCGGCAGAATCAGAGGCTTCAAAGATTAAAGGGGTATACGCAGTAGAGGAACCGAGATCTCTCTTATATCTTTTGCCACTTCGCAGCAAACCACTTTGCTCATTGAAGTCCCAGTCACTTCCAATTATAGGTTAGCAATACTAGATCTAACAATTTGATTCTATAAGCAAGATTCCTTTTTCAGCCAATAGTATTTTAATATTCAAACGAAATAGGTTCAAGTACTTACCCCTTGGTCCTTTGAAACATTGTCATTCAGCTTCGCTAAAGGAGGTACTTGTGTCGACGGTGAACTCCGTCACAAATGCTTCGAGAGTTCGCGCAGTGCAGAAATCCACGGCTCACGAGATCACGTTGTTCACTCTTTTCAAGATAACGATTCTTGCGGGGGTCCAGGGAGGAAACTGGTTTTCTTGGAAGTTCGTCCTCCTTTCTGTTAACCTGGATAACCACTGGTGCAACTCTATGTGTATAGTACCAAATAAAATTTCATGAACATTAGAAAAGACGTACCTTTGCAAAAATTGTTCCGCGCTACGACGGGGATCTTTATTTTCCTGTTCTGCAAACTTCAAATAGGTCGCTTCGATCCAATCACCAATTTATTTTACAGAGGGTTGCCAAAACATAGACTTCGAGGTACGACATAGATCTCTCTTCAACAGATACTGAGTTCAACCGGAAACGAAACCAATTTGTTGGGCTGACTGGGCAGACCCAGGTTTTACCTTTAACTTCGCACCAACAAAAGACCCATAGTGTTGGCCCTTTCGGCAGTAGCCTGCGAACAAGCTACAGTCTCACCCGAAACAGCTATGGGGTGCCGCAGAATCAGGTTTCTGCAAGCAGAAGAGAGAATCTTACTGTACATTTAGTCTTTAACTATTAGTAATCACGTAACACAATGCTTGTATTATCAATTATGTAGCTTCGCGATTAGATAAACAAATAGTACTTGCACAACCCTTATCTGGGAATTCATAGCGAAGCTAGTTATTAACAACAATCTTACTTTATCAGTTATTTACTTAACAGTGCATAAAATATAATAACAAATCAACACAAATGAACCATAACACCAGATGTCACGTGGTTCACCCCCCAGTGTAGGGGTTACGTCCACATAACTACGCTTTATTTAACTCTTTACAACTAAAACGACAGTTCTGATCTGCGCACTCAGCTATAGATCCTTTCAGTCCTCAAAGCCGCGCACACAGCAGCAGGCCTCTGCGCACACAGCTGCAGATCTTCCTTTTCACCAAAACCCCTCTGCACACACAGCTGCAGAGGTCGTCCATGCACACAACTGGGACTTAACCTTCTTACAAAAACCCTTATACAATCTCTTATCTTTGCATTACATTATCTTCATAAGATAATCATTCAAGACCTAACCCTACTTCTTTACATAAGTGCCTATTTATATAGCGCACTGTTACAAAACCATGGATTTACACCATGGGCGCCCAAAACCCTAACCCTGGATTTAACCCAAGGGTTGATTACAAAACAGGGGTTTCGACCCACCCGCGACACCCCTAAGACTATTTTAGGTTGTAACTCCACTTACACTTCCACAAAAACCACGGAGTTACCAAAACTAAGGACCTTTTAGGGTCGGAGCCCCAACATGAGTGTTGACTGTGGCTTACATTCAGTTAAGCTAGACTCACTCATTCAATTCGAATGACCTCCTTGGGAATTCAAATTTCTTTGTCATTCATGCTTGCAGCATGATATTGTATTGTATTACTCATTCTTTGTGTGAATATATAGAGCGACTACTCATTTTGTAGCACAATTACACCATTTTCATGCCTTATAGTTATTAATCTTTGATGAGACTTGTGTTTAGTCCCTAGATTACTGTGACAGATTAATAGGTCACATTTGAACTGACCCCCTTTTGGATCTGAACTATCTAGGTAGCACCCTAGCTTATTACCGATGTCCACAAGAGTGATTTTTCCCCAAAGATGAAGTGGGAGGTTTGGCAGTCTTACCCATACTGGAGCAGCTGTAATATCTGCTTTTGGGTTAAGCCCCAGAGTCCAAGGAGATAAGAACAACCCTCTCGAGCCCATGAAGAAGGGGATCGATCGAAAGACTATATATCGTTCTTCTTTATTCAGAATTAGAATAACAAAATACCCCCTACCAGCTGCAAAGAGAGAGACCTATCCTTGCAAAATAGGGTTCCAATGTTCTGCAATCTAGAGCTCTACTGCCTTAGGGCCGGGACACAACCCTGTAAACTTACCGATGAGGGCTTTCTTTGAGAGGACGAGTGCTTTTTGACATGGATCCGAAGGAGAGAGCTCCAGAGAGGGGATCTCATCTATCTTCTTCAAGAACTTGGAGGGGGCCTAAGAGGCTGCCGAAGGAGCGACCGATTGAACTAAGGCCTTAAAGGCTAGGAGCTGGTCATGAGAATCCAAAACTAGAAAACCTTGAGCTGCTGGGAAGAGCCGAACTGACCCAGCGCGGTAGCATCAGGCAGCAGGCAGGAGACGATCTGATCGACGAGAGGAGGCGGCTAGGGAAACCCTAGCCACAGATCAATGGCGCATCCTTCTGTTCATTGCTTCCAGTGAACAACAATTTACCAGTGTTGAACATGTTTGGCTTCCTCTTTGTGACGTATTTCAAAAGAGTGGAGAGAAGGTTTCTTCCGAAACTAGAAAACAAGAGATTGCTAAGACAATCTAGACATTGATAAGAGAAAACCTAGTGGTTTGTAGCCACTACTATAGGCATATAATATCGATAATGTGATCTTTTATTTTGGTGATATTACACCTAAAAAATGTCCTAATTCTCTTATCATCTTAAGTCCTTGGCCAAATATAATTTTGGAGCCTTATTTTTCAAAATCTAGGCTATTTGGTGCACTTTGTAGTTTGACACATAGCGCCAGCTAGACATGACACTTGTTGACCATTAACATAAGGCATCGATGGCACCCTTTCCTTGACCACAAGGTGCACCGATGCACTTACCTATCTTACAAGGAGTGTGAGCAAGCCCAAGAAGAAGAAAAGAGAAGTTTTGAGAAGCTTCCAAGCGAAAAAACTTGTGGAGGATGTTACTATCTTTGTGGGAGAACTAGCACTCGACCTTCTAACCCATAGGGATCATTCCCTACCTTCCTCCCAAAATATCTCAACCCATTTTGGATTCCTTTGTCGTATAAATGCAAGCTACTTGGACCATGTTAAGGAGAGACCAAGATAGCATCCTTATGTTGTTGGATTGAAGTCTGGTATAAGAGGAAAATAGAGAGTGGTTGTGAGTAAGAGGTTGCAAATTTGTAGCGTGTGTTGTGAGTGAGTCAAATATATTTTAAAATTAAAGTTATCGACATCAAGGCTTTGGTTGTATCTTTCTTTTCCCATATATTACTACAAAAGTGTTTCCCTTTCCCATAAATGATTCATGTTTATTGTTTATTATTAGTTTCCTTGATCACTAGTATATATCATTGATTTATCTTATTTCTCTCATATCTTGTCTTTTTTCTTGTTTTCTTTGCAGGTTTAGTAGATCGCACAAGGATCGGTGAAACAAGGACAACCTTCTAGATCTAAGGTAAAGAGAGCTTATTATTCAAGTATATCATTCACCTAGGGAGAGGATATACTGCAGTGTATTTTTGTTTAGAATTGCACCATGCAGGCTAGGGGAACAAACTGTGTCCACACTGATTGAAATATTCCCGGTAACAAAATTGGCGACCATACTGGGAACAAATCCAATCAGTTTTGGACTAGATCTAGTTAGATATTGAATTTTTGATGTCACTTTTGATTACAAACTTGTGAATTTTGTTTTCTTGCTCATTTATAGATTTAAGGTGAGTGATACGCCTTACTACACTTTCCTTCTATGATGTGTGCTTCATCTCACTTTTATTCCAGTTTGATCCACATTGGTTTATCCTATAGGTTGTTGGCCTTTTTTGTCTTCTAGATCCATTGATGCACCTATGTGTGCTTGACAAAGCGTCGGGCCCCTGTTGACGCTTCTTTCCTACTTCCATATAGCGCCGTTGGCAGCGTCGGGCCCCTGTTGACGCTTATTTCCTACTTCCATCTAGCACCGCTGGTGCATCTTCTCCTCAGGCATAGTGCGCCGCTGATGCTTTTGAGTAGCAGACAAGGAGCACCGAATGACAGCTGACTCCCTGGTGTAATCCTTCCAAGTGTGCCAAGGTAGGTACTCAGTGACCCTTTTTAATTGATTTTGGGGGTGTTTCTAGCTTGATTTTTAAGTGAAATGAAGTGCATTTTTTACGAAAAAAAAACCTCATGGCCAGGGGGCAGGAATCATGTATTCTGCAATCTCTTTGAATTCTTTTCTTTTTGCATTTAAAGAATAGTTTATGTTTCTTGCATTGAATTTTACATTTGTTTCTTTGCTTGAAACCTCTTCCTCTTTTTGTGGATTGTATTCATTGAAATTGGAAAATTTGCATTTCATTTTAGTGTGCATTTGTGGAGTTTGTATTGATTTCTCTTATCTTGATATCGCTTTTTGTTTCCTTAGTTCTTTGTATTAGAGAAAAATTGATCTTCCGTTTCCTTTGTAGTTCAAAGAGAAAATTTTGCTTGGATCTTCTTTAATAGATCAGAAAATGCTTGAAAACAAAATATTTTGTTTTTGTTTTAGTTTACTTCAGGTTTTTCTTTTGATTAATCTTAGTTTTATGTAAAGAGAACAATATTTCAAGTGTCATGATCTGTAAAGACTCTTTTCTTTAGGCTTTTGATTGGAAACGTTAATTAGATCTTTTTCTTCTTAGAGATCTATTTTTCACTTTTGATGGAAACATAGGAAACATAATTCTAGTTTCAATCTTGGGTGTATGTTATTCAATTTCTGCATTTGGGAACCACTTAATCTCTCATAAGTAGGGAATCCATTAAAAGATAGAGTGAAATATTTGCAACGGATCCTTGCATGGTTTCTGAGTTCGTCTTCACTCCATATGTCCACTTAATTGTTTCAGATAAAAATAAGCGCTAGTTAGGTTAAAATTCTTAGCAATAAGTGTGTGATAGGTTAGATACGTGTTTCGACGTATTGGATACGGGGTTGATGATTTTGGTTATCATTTGTGGGATTATGAAAAATGAAAGATCATTAGGAGTAGAGATGTAGTATTTAATGAAAAGGTCATGTACAAAGATTAGTTGCTGGGAAAGAAAGTGGAAAAGGAAAACACAGAGTGCATAGTGCTTGATGAAGTCAAAGAAGATGAAGTTCCAAAGGCACCGAAAAATCAAGAACAATAGCAAGTACCTGAAACTCCTGCAACTGTAAGAAAATATACCAGGTTAAGTAGACCCCCTGAACGATTCTCTCCTTCAGTGTATTATTTATTGATGACTGATTTTGGTGAAGCAGAATGTTATGAAGAGGCAATGCAGGTAGAAACTAGAAAGAAGTGGGAGCAAGGCATGAATGAGGAGATGGACTCATTGTAAGAAACCTGACTTGGGATTTGGTTCAGTTTCATGCAGGAAAAAAGGGCATTGCAGAATAAATGGGTTTATATGCTGAAGGAAGAATATGGAGGCAAGAAGCAGTACAAGGCTATACTTGTTGTAAAGGGGTTTGCACAAAAGAAATGTATAGATTTTGATGAAACATTTTCTCCTGTTGTTAAAATGACTTCAATTAGAACTATTTTAAGTCTAGTAGCGGTAGAATATTTGCATCTTGAACAGTTAGATGTAAACAAAACCTTTCTCCATGGGGATTTGGTGGAAGAGAATTATATGCAGAAGCCACAGGGGTATGAGGTCAAAGGTAAGGATAATTTGGTTTGTAGGTTGAAGAAGAGCTTGTATGGCCTGAAGCAAGCTCCAAGGCAGTGGTATTTAAAATTTGATAAGCTTATGATAGAACAGGGTTATGATAGATGCCATTCTGATCACTGTGTTTATTTCAAGAGGATATATAACAAAAAATGTATTATCTTGTTATTGTATGTGGATGACATGCTTGTTGTAGGGTCTAACATGCAGGATATAAATGTACTCAAGAGAAAACTAGCTAAATCATTTGCGATGAAGGATTTGGGTGCTTCAAAGGAAATTCTAGGTATGAGAATAACAAGAGACAGGAAAAATCACAGATTGACATTGTCTCAAGGTGAGTACATAGAAAAGGTGTTGGAGAGGTTTAGAATGAAAAATGCAAAACCAGTTAATACACATTTGTCCATCCATTTCAAACTAAGTAAGGAGATGTGTCCCAAGACATAGAAAATGTGAGTACATAGAAAAATCACAAATTGACGTTGTCTCAAGGTGAGTACATAGAAAAGGTGTTGCATAGGTTTAGAATGCAAAATGCAAAACCAGTTAGTACACCTTTAGCCAGCCATTTCAAACTAAGTAAGGAGATGTGTCTAGAGACAAATGAAGAGATATATTACATGTCCATGATTCCCTATTCATCAGCGGTTGGAAGCTTGATGTATTCCATGGTGTGCACAAGACCAGATATTGCACATGCAATGGGAGTTGTGAGCACGTATATGAATCATCCAGGTAAAGAGCATTGGAAATCAGTACAGTGGATTCTCAGGTATTTGAGAGGTACCACTGTTCTACAGGGATATGTTGACGCAGATATGGCTAGTGATAAAGACAGTAGGAGGAGCACCATGGGGTATGTGTTTACTATGGGTGTAACAACAGTAAGTTGGATTTCAAAACTGCAATAGTTTGTTGCACTTTCAACAATAGAAGCATTGTATGTTGCTACTACAAAGGCTAGTAAGGAGACAATTTGGTTGCAAAGGTTCATGGAAGAATTGGGTAAGAAGAAAGAGAAGAGTAGGTTGTACAGTGACAACCAAAGTGCCATTCATATTGCAAATAACTCATCCTTTCATTCAAAGACTAAACATATACAACTCAAGTACCACTTCATAAGATTTGTTCTAGATGAAGGACTATTAAAACTGGAAAAGATACATACTAGTCAGAATCCTGCAGACATGTTGACAAAGGGAGTAACCAGAGAGAAACTGAGTTCCTGATCGGTTTCTGTTGGCCTTCAAGCATGAAGGTGAAAATAAGAAATTTTCCAAGTCCAAGGTCCAGAGCATAGTCTAGCAAGTGCAGCAGCGGTGGAGTTGCTGTGATCAGTCTCCAAGTGGGAGATTGTTGGTTCTGGAGCCTGATCTTCCAGATACATATATATTATTTAGTCATGTTTGTACCCCAGGTGTACTACACACTCGTTCCCCCCTGCTTTGGGATATGTGTTGGCCAACGGTTTTGCGGACCCATGGTATTGGGTTAACCATAGTATTTTCCCATTGTATTTTTCCCCTATAAAAGAAATCATTGTAACACAACTGTGTATGGTATTATAGCATTGTAAACAATCTCTGTGATTGTGTGAGAGAGACTATGAGAGCGTGAAGAGGAAGTGCAACGGTTTTTCTGCAGGCTGTATCCCTTCATCTCTCTGGACTGTAATAAAAGGACTGGCAATTTCTTTGTGGATGTAGCCCATCATTTGGGTGAACCACGTTATATCTGTGTCTCTCTGTAATGTGTTTAATGTGTTTTGCATCTTTTTTAATGATTTAACTGTATATTTGTTATTTCTCTACGGTCCTGTTTTCTAACAACAACTGTGGATGTTTTGTCGAGGTTTCGGAGGAATGAATATTTGATAACTCCCACAAATTTTGGCTGTGGTGATACTTGGTCTGGTTGTTGGTTAAGGATTCACTAGGCATAACTAGACTCTATGAGTTGATGTATGGTGTTTATTTGCTGGGAATTGCGGAATAGATTTGGCAGGTTATTGATAAATTGTTGTAACTCGACATCTTTATCAATTTTTTCTTTAAGGGTTCCGGGGATTATATCTTTGTAGGGGTTTGGTGATAGGGCGACATATGAGTCTGGTGTTATTCTAGTTGGAGATGGTCGTGGGGACTCTGGTGTCAAATTAATAGGATTTATTTCTGGAGGAGTAGCAACTCTTACCTTTTTAGTTCTGCCTTGTTTTTCTCTTGCTTCTATAAACTGTTTGAACTATGTTTTGACAGATAATTTGTTTAGTCAAGCGTCTTCCAAAATGTCGGCAGCGGTAGCAAGTAACTCTTCTTCATCTTTTGATTCCTCTGAAAGGATGAGTTTGCACTTCCCTTTTCCTTGTGTCTTACTGGCTTTATTATTCCTTGATGTCGATATCTCTTGAGCTATTTTTTTCAGGTTCTCGTTTGTCATAGCATACTCAAGTCTGTTGGATTGTGTTTCTTCATCTGTCTGTTGTCCTCCCTCCTATTCCTAATATTGAGTTGGGATAATAAATTTTTGTTGTGTCGGTATCATGGCATGTTGTTCAATCAGTACATTTACAATTTGAAGAGGGTTTTTCTCCTATGTTGAGATATCTTCAGAAGTGAAGGTACTAATATGAAGGTTCATTTCATAGTCTTCTTCTTGCTCTTGGTCGGTCAGAGGCTCGATAATTGGCTGGTTGGTTTTCTTTGCCATTGTTGGTATCGATATCTTGGTGTTGGATTGTCGGCCCAACTCTTTAAAAATATCCTTAACTGATGGGTAATAGTCGAGGGGTTTGGCCTTCACCATTGCTCCCTGCATGAACTAGACTGCAGTATGGTCGAGCTCCAACTGAATGTGTGTTGATGGAGGCAGACATCTTCTGATGTTTTGAGGCACCCTCCATCTAGCTGTTTGGACCTTCAAATTATGAAGCCAATTATGTAAGAGTATTTTGTCATCTTCAAGTTCTTGTGGAGTTCCATCCATTGAAAACGAATTAAAATGCCACATGTGGAATCTGCATGGTTCTAGAAACTGTGGGTGTTCGACCGGACATAGCCTAGTACATTGCTATCCATATAATCAATGACGAAAACCTGATTATTCCACCTATTTCCTGGAATTTTTCAAAGATGGATTTAATCATGTCGTCCACGTATTGGGCCCAATGGTAAAATTTCCCTGATGCCGCTATAGAGTCGATGAATTCCAACATCTCGATTTTTTAGATCAAACCCTCATCCTGTGACTGTCAAACCTGTAGATACAATCTTGGCCACCATTTTGGGTGTGGTAGCTTTGATTTGGATGACTATCAGATCTTTGTAGTTCTTTCCCGTCGGCGTTCCTGTTAATCTTTTGACCAACCCATATTTAATACCCACAGGGATGGGATCTCATTTGTTAGAGAGCCCAGTAAGTTTGTAGATGGTTTCACCTACCATCTCCACCGGTTTGTCAAAGTAAAACTTCCCATTGTGATATCAGTTGATGATGAACTTGGAAATTGTTTCTTTTGTCCCGTCAAAACTCGCCATGAGGGGTGCATTCATATAATTCATGATGGTGCTATGGTTTACTTTTAGCCCTTCCTCTGTCATTTTTGTGTTTTCACAGGCCCATTTTTTAATTTCTGCCCATATTTGTGCCCATGAATTTTCTTATACTTTTGTAGTCTTTTTACTAGTGGAGTTATAACAGATTCTAGCTCCTTTGCCTTGGAAACTGCGGTTCTGGTCTTCTTTTGTGTCATTTTCTTAGATGTCGGTTTGTCTTCTTGAACAGAGGTTTTTCTCTCAGAGTTCTGATAATTCTGTCACTCAAGCTCTTCATAGAATGATGTGAAATCTTCGTCTGGCGTAGTATTTATAGGTTGAACGGATGAAGATCTTGTGGATGGAGGTATTAATGCCGGATTAGACGGTAGATGACGCTCTATTGAAGGCTCTTTAATGCGCTCTGGTTTTGGCGCTCCTTCTAACTGTAGTCATGATAGCTTGATTGGACCTTTTGATCCACTTGTCGATGTCGGTTGTATGGTCGATAGTCGATATGTCGATGGTGTGAATGTCGATTGTTGTTTTTGTCGAAGTGTACTCTACTACGTCTTTCGAAGTTTCCTATCATTTTGATCTTTACTGGTCTTTGATTCTATTTGTTGTTTTTAGGTTTCTCATTTTTATATATTTTGTTTAACAGTTATGAAACCGTTTATATATATATATATATATTTCAGTTTTGATACCGTTTTAGTCGGGCACCGTTTACCATTTTTCGAAATACTCTGCCTTGTAACGTTCTCAGCTGGACTGATCCATTGGCATTGATTTCTTCAACGATATAAGGTCCGATCCACTCTATGTGTAGCTTTTTTGGTTTTCCTTTTATCCGACTGTTATATAGTAGTGCGATATTTCCGACTGACAAGTTCTTATTTTTAATGTTTCAGTCGTGCCATGCTTTTTGTTGTTGTTTTTGAATTTCTTGATGCTGTATAGCCACAAGCCGGTCCTCTTCTAGCTTATCTAGTTGCATTAGTCGGTCCTTATTTACTTCCTCGACATTAATATGTACTCTTTCGGCTATTACTGGTATCTATTGTCAGAAGTGTAGTGGTACAATTGCTTCTTGGCCATAGACTAGTCAAAATGGTGTTTCATCAGTGGATAATTTATATGTTGTTTGATAAGCCCATAGGACAACAAGAATTTTTTCATCCCAGTCATCTTTATCAGAGTTATAGATTTTTGTTAGGCCTCTTGTTATGGTTTTATTAAATGCTTCTATTTCCCCATTATACTGAGGGTGATGAGTTGTACTTTGTCTGTGGTCGATCTTGAATTTCTGTATCAATGCTGCAATAGTTCGGTTAATAAAATGTGATCCTTGGTTGCTAATTAAGGTCAATGGACAACCAAATCTAGTAATTATATTTTCATATATGAATTTGGCAGCCACTTCACTAGAACAAGTTTCGACAGGTTCTACCTCTGCCCATTTAGTAACGTATTCTAATGTTGTTATGATGTATCGTGTGCCCGTCCTTCTTGCTGAAACTGAAAATGGTCCTATGAAGTCGATATCCCAAATTTCAAATGTTAGACCTGGATTTACCGATATTAAAGGCAAATTATTACTAGGTAAAGGTCGGCCTAAACGTTGACAATGATCACATTTACTAACAAACTTTTGAAAATCCTTGTATAATGTTGGCCACCATAGTCCCGACTGTTGGATATTTTTGGCAGTCGTGTCTGACTGAAAATGTCCTCCTGCTGGTCCATAGTGCGCCTCATGTATTATATTTTCTCTTTCATTCTCTAAGACACACCGACGAAGTACTTCATCCAAACCCATTTTATATAGGAATCCATTAATTAGAGTGTATGGTGCGACCTTCATTGCTATAATTTGTTTCTTTTTAGTGCTCATACCTTCAGGTGCCTGACCATTTTCTAAAAATTTAGCTATTTCTTCTAGTTCTACTGGTACAACTTCTATTCGAAACAAATGTGCATCTGGGAGATCGTCTTCGACTCCTGTCGGTTCCTCTCCCATGTCGATTCTCGACAAGTGGTCGGGTCCGACATTTAACCTCCTTGGCCTAAATACTACTTCGAACTCAAATTCTTGGAACAATAACAACCAACAACATATTCTTCCATGATGTAAGGGTTTTTTTACCAAGTATTTTAACGCTTGGTGATCTGTGTAAAATATGAAAGGATTAGCTAATAGGTACTTTCGATATTTCTGTAGTGTAAATACCATTCCTAATACCTCTCTTTCTGTCGTTGAATAGTTATGTTCTGCTTTATTTAGTTTTTGAATGCTATATACGATTGGATAGTCCATCCCATCATCTCCAGGCTGTGTCAATATTGCACCTATTTCTATGCCTAATGCATCAATGTGTACGTGAAATTTGACTGCCCAGTTTGGAAATCCGAGAATGGGTGCTTCGACTAATTTTTTCTTTAACATGTCAAAGGAAGCATCGCATTCCTCAGTCCAGTCGTATTCTTGATCTTCTTTCAATAGCTCTTCTAACGGGTATGTCATATCTGAGTAATGACGAATGAATTTTCTATAATAGCCCATGTGGCCTAGTAGCACTCTGACTTGTTTTGGTATTACTGGGGGTTTCAGGTCGAGGATGATTTTTATTTTTGCAAAATCGACTTTGATACCTTCCTTGCATACGATATGTCCTAGTAAGATTCCTATGGGGGTCAAAAAGATGCATTTCCTTATATTGAGTGAAAGCTGGATTTGTCGACACCTTTCCAACATTAGTCTTAGCTACTTACAGTGATTTTTCAACTTAGAGTATATTGTCCAATCGTCAAAGTATACAACCATTGTTTTATATATGTATTCTTGAAATGCTTTGACTACTATCCTTGAGAATACATCTGGTGCATTCTTTAACCCAAATGGCATGACATTGCAAGAAAATGAACCGAATTCATAGACAACTGTGCTCTTCTTCTGGTCTTCTTTAGCAATCGAGACTTGGTTATATCCTCATAATCCATCTGTAAACGAGTAACACTCATGTCTTGCAACTTCATTTAAGATTTCATCTGTGAATGGAGTTGGAAATGGATATGTTAGGGTGACTTTATTTAGCTCTCGGAAATCGACACAAATTCTTAAGTTTGTTGGGTCGTGCTTTTTCGGTTGGATGACCATAGGGATTTCCCATTCCGATTGGTCAATTGGATATATGATCCCTGCTGCTAGCATGTTTTCAATCTCCTTTGTCATTATTTCCTTGTACTTGTGAGCTAATTTGTAAGGCCTTTTCTTAATCGGTCTTGCATAAGGTTTTATGTCTATTCTCATTTCACCCATCTCTTGTACTAACCCTTTTAGGTATTTATAGTCTCGGGAAAAGACATCTTGGAATTCCTTCAATAGGTTAACTATTTCTGTTGTTTTCTCATCATCCCAGTAGTCACCTATTCGTGCCATTTTTGGTCGATCATTGTTGGAGATGTCGACTTCTTTGGTTTTAAATTTTGCGTCCATCCATTCTGGTACATTGCTTTCATTGATTTGTCGACTTCCTTCTTTAAAATGTGAAAATGATGCTGGGAAGTCTGCTGCTGTCATCCTGTCGGTGTCTTCTATGTTGGTTGACTCGACTTCAAATATTTTTTTAATTCGTTTTACTGTTGCTGGATGATCAATTTTCCACTGAAATATTTTTCCATGTGTGTGCTCATTCTCTAGTCAAAGTCTTATCGACTGTGGTATTCTATTCGATCAAATATTGTTACAAGATGCTTCCAGTCGTTTATGGCTTTCTGTCGAAGTATGGTGAACAATTAAATGTTTTTATCTATTTTGTTGCCTCGATCAGTTTGTCATATTCTGGTATGAATCTAAAGTCTTCAATGAAATTTTCCTTAAGTTCCTACCATATGAATGTTTCTCCTCGAGATTCTTCCATTTTATACCATTTTTTTGGTAAATCGTTAAGTGTGGATGGAAATAAGTGTGGCCATGTTCGTTCGTCTCTGTACCCAAGTCTTATCCATTCCCTTTCACATATTCTTATGTGATTTTCAAGGTTTTGTCCTTGTGTGAAGACTGGTATTTGTGCCTATTTAGTTAGCTTTCTTCCATCGAATCTTTCAACAAAGTATGTCGAAACTGTTGTCCACGTTTGTAGCCTTGACTGACGGGTATCCCACCATTGAGCAGCTTGACCTGTAAACATTTCTACCAATATTTGTAGTCGACCATGCTCTCCTAAGTTTTTGGAAAATTTTCTGATATGGAGGACTGGTGACTCTCTTTCTTTATACCGAAGAGACTGTTTATTTTCTATTTTAATCAGCGCTAAAGAGGGATATTCCCTAATTTTTCTTTCAAATATCTTTGGAATGATGGACACCGAAAAACATTGTCAAGTTGGTTTCTTTGATATGGATTGGATAGTCCAGCATCCTCGTGCTTGAGTTTCATAATTTTGTATCTCCCAATAATATAATTATGCATTTGAATTATATCCAACTAAATCTTGGTTCCCTAAGTGAAGTTATTCGTAAATATTTGGCTCAATATAGTCTTCATTATTTTGGATTTTGTAGAGTTTTCGAACGTCAACTTCTTCATCTATTGGTTCGGTCCAAGGTTCACCTTGAGAAGGGTGAATGGGGACAATAAATTTTTGTCCATTTCCTATGAGTTTTATCCTCTCTTTGTCTAACGAAATTGATGTTTTCATCTTTCGACCCCATGGGCGGCCCACCAAGGCTGGGAAAGAACTGGATCCTTCTTTAGGGTCGATGATTTCGAAATCGATTTTCGTGGTGATTCCTTTGATAGTTGTATCGACATTACGCCATACGCCGATATGTTCAATCATTCCTTGATCCGCTAATTTTAGATATATGCTTGATTCATTTATTCGAGGTCTGCCTAGTTGTTCCCATGTATCTCGCATCATAATATTTACTTGGGATCCAAAGTCGAGAACAACTCGTCGAACGTGATATCCTTCTATCTCTAGGTCGACAAGTGGATCAACATCAATTTTATCTTTTTGATTTAGGCTACATATATTTTTAGTTTGTTTCTCCATATTCGGTTTGTTTATCAATAAATTGTGCTACAGATTTGTCGTTATGTATTAAGTTAAGTAATTCTTGTGAGACGTCTTGTCGACTGTTATCAATTTCTTCTTGTTGGGTGATTTCTTGGAACATATTCGATGCATCATTATACAATTGTTTCTGTTTTATGGGATTAGGATAATCATCTTTGTTTTTTATTTTGCTTATTCATGGATTATCATTACCAGTCTTTGTTCCTTATCTAGTGACTACATGTAAATTCTTTGTATGAATTATATCACATTTCTGAACACCCGAAAAGACATTAACATTTTTCTTCTTATTGATTTTGTCAAGTATAGTGGGACAATCCTCTAGCGAGTGATCGCCCACACCACAATTAGTACAAAATTTCAGGTCGGTCCGATCTTTATATGGACAATCTGCGTATCGGTGGCCTTCCTTATAACACGTGAAACATTGAATTGGTCGCCATGGTCTGTTGTCCCAATTTCCATTGAATTGGCCTTGACCTCCAAATCCTCCATGATGATTGTCATACTGGCACTTGTATCTCCAACTGTCATATTTCTGATCATTTTTTCCATTCTGTTCGTTGCTTCTTGGAATGTTATCGTTGTTATTCTGTGCGACAGCGTTGGTCTGATAGACTGCATGATAATTTTTTTGATTTTTTAGATTCAAGTGGCAGTTGGCTATTGTATGACTTTTTACTTCGCATATTGCACACCATGAAGCTTTGTTGTTCTTCATGTTGAACAGACAGTCCTTTGTCGTGTGAAGTCCATGTTCTTGGAAAATATCACAGAAACATTTTGTTTGGACAAATCAGATGTCTTGTCGGTTGACGTCCTATTGACAATTATCTTTGGTATGGCTGGATGTCAAGCAGTTCGTGCACCAGATATATTGACCTTTGAGGTTCAGTTCTCTTAGTGATTTTTTCATGATTTCCAACTGTTCGTCAATGCAATTGTCATCAGGGTGTGTTGGATAGTCATCATCCATCTCAACCTTCAAAGATTTTGTGAGTGCTTCTTCATATGATTTGAAAGTGTCCAGACTTATATGTCTTTGGATCTTCTGTAGAGGTCCTGCAAGAAACCATTGAATTAATAATTGTGCATCAATGTTATTGTCTAATTGGCTCAATAGATCCTTCCATCGCTTGTCATAGTCCTTGACGGTTTCTGTAGTTTTCTAAACAATTGTTTTCAACTTTTTTTTTGCCAGATGCTTTGCATCTAGTGTTTTGAAGAAGGATAAGAGCTGTTTCTTAATTTCTTCCTTGGTAGTGTTAGGTGTCTTCTCAATATATGTCATATACCAATTTAGTGCCCTCTTCTTCAAGGCACCAATGAATTGTGCCATCTGTCTATCTTCACTAGTTATAGTGTTAGCCTCCCATGTCGAGTCACATACGAACCAATGTTGTTTCGGATCCTCATCACCCTTATAGAGGGGGATGTGTGCTGTGCCGTGCCCCATGTCGTCAACGTCGGCGTCTCCTTCTGGCAGTGGTGGGGATGGTGGGATATTTTTCATGACTCTTTGTTCACATCTAGCCTCGACTGAACTCTCGTTCTCGTCAGTAGGTTTATTTTTCGGTTCCTTTTCGACAATTTTTTAGATTAGTTCAACTTCTTCTGTCGATGCCCAAGACAATTGATGAAGCTCATATACTATTCTTTGTGGTTCCGACTGCTTAGTATTTCCTAAAGCTGTATTTGGAAGGGGGGTGCTCCTTCATGTCCTGGGTAGAGTAGGTGGATACTACGATTGGATGGGTACAATTGGAACGTAACCCAGTTTTTTTCCCGAGGTCGACTAATTACCAAATGGTCAACACCATTTCCTTCATTGTCTAGTCAGCTCCAGACATCATACTCATTAGCTCTTAGTATGAGGTCCTATTTGACAATTGCTTGTTCTCGTGCGCTCAAGTTCGAGTTTATCGGAGATAGAGGTCTTATATCTTGGGGTATCTTAACCTAGAGAGATTATCGTTGTGCTATCCACAAGTCTTCCTCCATTGGTGACACTTCGTCATCGTCTACACCTTCTTCTTGTCGGTCATGACCTGAATCTCATAGATTTATTTCATGTTCTTTCACACTAGTAGTCATTCTTCTTTGCAACAAAATTACCTGCTCTCTGCGTTCCTCCCTTATCTTTGGCCTCTTATCTCTCTTGATTTTCTATAAATATGGAGCACTCTTGTGTGTCAATGTCCGAGTTATTTATTTATTGTCCCAACTTTTCATCGCTAGTGGTTCCTTTTGTAGTCGACTATAATCCTTCTAATTTACCCCTACTCATGACCAACTACCCCCCCATAGCCTACCCGATTCTTTAGTAAGCTCGAATAGTTTTGTCTATTTGTTCAATAAGTACTCCCACTCCATTTTGGCAATGAACTTCTCCCATGCTTTCTGCTTCTCCGCCCAGTTGGTATTTGATGGCGGTTTGATCAGTGATGGGAGAGGTTCGACAATATGCCCTAATCCTCTGTCGATTGGGAATCTAAACAAAAGGGTTGGTAATGAGAAAAGGAACTACTCAGTGAAATATTTATAGAATCTCGCTTCAATACTATCGACAGAGACTCTCTCTTCCACCATGTGATTTGCGCAGAACTTGTGTATGATTTTTTCAAACCACTTCGACAGGTTCATTCGTCCTCCTCTTATCAGTTTCTGGAGAAACTCTTGTTACTTAGTGTCTACTGAATTTTTCATCCAGTAATATCTTTAGAAACTGAGGTACCGATTCTACAAACTTTTCATGCGTTTCAGTGAAGAATTTCTCCTTCGCCTGGGCAATAGTCGACTTGTTTCTTCTAGCGTAGTTCTGCAAAGAGTTTGTGATCTTATGCTCCCACTAGTCTTTAATATATTTCTCTGAGATCATCTGCTAATGGTCATTTCATCTGTATGTGTACTACCGGAAATGGAACCAATGTTGTAATCACTCGGACCAATAAGTTACCAATAATACACATATAGAATCATATAATCATAACTCAGACAAGAGACAATATATTAGGTTGAATAATAACTTATATTACACAAGAAAACATGTGGGTTCATACAAACATCAAACTAAACCAAGTTCGTATCTGGATCAACAACCTATTATATACAATTACAAAATAGTTATGAATAACTACTTGTCGGTTCATCCAACCGACATGACCTATGGAGGCTGACCTAATCTCTAATTAGTCGGCTAACTGGTCTAGTTGATTCAATGATTAGCGCCTCCAACAACGAGCGATTTCTAAAATTTCACAACTGTTTGGGGGAAATTTATTCTTGTTCAAGATGAAATTATCCTGAAGATTGTTGTGGCCAGTTGGTTGTCAAATGTCAAAAGCAAAAGCCCAAGCCAAAATAAAAAACCAAATACACATGTATGCAGATTCATGGAGATCTTCGTGGCAACATCAAAATGTCAACACTAAAATCAATTGTTGATATAACATGTATAAGGTATCCAAAAAATTTCCAGCAGAATGTCAAGATTGAACTTAATGTTTTGTGTTAGGGACAGAGTGTCTGAAGGTTTTAGTGCACCACCATCCAGACCATTTACTGAGTGACAATGGAGAGCAATGTCTACAAAGGCGTAAACTTCATGGAGCAAGCTCATATGACCAATAAACTGTTAATCATTCATGTGCTACTCAATCTTATCAGAATCCAGCTTACTGCCCAAACACAAGTAGTTGGTTTCCTTCATAATTTTTCGGGTTGCTTTTCATTAATACACAGAATGGTTGTTTTAGCTTTTGCTATAAACCACACAGGATCACGGGTTCTCAAAAAATATTTCAAAGGTATAATAGGGGTACATTTCTTGCTGCATTTATTTAACTTTCAGTCATATATCAAAAGAAATTGCCCAACAATGAGGAGTTTATTAAGTTGAGCACCATATGTTGAAAGAGGAAGTATTCATGTGCTAAAAGCTCATCATCAAGTAGCCTTCAAGTATCCAACTTAGTTTCCAAAGCACTTGAGAGGACAATACTGAAACACATTATTGGACAGTGGCAATGAAGGTGTTGATAGAATCATTGGCCTATCATCTAGGATCATGTCTCAGAAATTATTGGAAATAACAGAGCTACAGGAAGTGGCCAAAGATGATTGGATAAGATACACATATATTTTGTGTAATACTGTAAAATGGTTGTCTAAATGCTTATTTTTCAAATGGAAAGGGTCTGGATTAGAATGCACACACTATTTACACTAATGTGACTGTAGAGGGATTCATCATCCTATTATGAATCTACATGAACTTGGTCAATTTCAAATATGACTTGAAATCTGCCAAAAGGATAATGACATAAATGAAGAGCGAGAGAAGATATCTCCTTTGGGATTCACATCAAGGTTTCTTAGAGACTGATGTTGCTTGAATGATTTCATCATATAAGGGATTATCCAATCAACATTTGAATGCAGTCAATCCAATGGGTCTATTCATGGCAGAATATCAAAAGGATATATTACAATCCAAGATTTTAAGGCACCGTTGAACATTTCAAGAAAAAACTAAGCATTCGAGAACATAGTTGACATTTCACCTAGCAGTTATATATTTTGAGAGAAGTTGGTGATGAGATGGCAGTCAAAGAATACAGGTGGTAAAGAAACTAGTACAACAACTTCAGAGCACAGATTTGAAGATATTTGATTTCAACATTTATCATATTTCTCGTAGAAAATCATTGATTTTTTCTATTTTTAGTTTAATGATAATATTTTATTTCCAAAAGTTTGTAACAAATTGAAGGATGCAATTTCTTATAATTTTTTTGTTTTGATTTGTAATTTAGAGGAAGGAGGTTCCAGCTGAGAGAGGCTATATGATTGTAAGGGTTGAATGTCATTAGTCTAAAAGCTTCTTTTGAATGATGTAAGTGTATTTTGAGGATTGTATGGAGGATATAATATCCATTATGAGCCATTTTGACTTATCATTTATGCAAATACAAATCCATGTTTTGGTGTAGTTATGTTGTGATTTTTACAAATGGTAGTGTTTCTGTCTCTTTTGTTTCTCATTAGCAGTCTTAGGTATTTGCATCCCTTTTGTTCATAATGTTTTTCTATCTAAAGCTATTTTTATCTTACGTATGTAGTAATTGTTTGTTGTCTTACATATAGTTTTCAAAGTTGGCTCCTATTTGTCTACTATTTGTAGTCTTTATACTTTTACATCATCCTCATTACCATCCCTTGTATGTACTTATTGGTAGATATTGTATGCCTGATTACTGGTCCTTTATCCACCCTTTAAATTCCCCTTCTGTTGTTACAAAATCAGCCAATCAACATTTTCCTTTGAACATTAAGATGTGTTAAGATTGGATCTCTTGCAGGAAAGAGTTAAATTTAGAAAAAACACTCCCTAAACATGAAAATATTTCCAAGCGAACTTGATGCTTTCACGCTTGTAAAAGTATTTGAACAATCGTCTAATCGATGATAATTTACCCCTTTTTCGGACCGATTGGACTCATTTACAGAAAATGTATACTCTAGTTTATCACAACTAGAAGAGTTCTCCCAAGCATCAGCTTATACTTTTTTAGGCCTCGAGGACTAAATTTACGAAAAAGTCCACCCTGGAGTCTTCTTAATCATTTCAGACTCTCTAAACATGAAAGGACGACTATGTTTACCTTCCTGGGACTCATAAAATCAAAGGATGAAGGACCCTTTCTGGGAATGAACCCCTCCTTTCTCAGGTTCATAAAATGTATGAGAATGGACTCATCACTTGATGAGCTACATCGAGCATTTGTTATCCTTTCCAAGATCGTTAAAAATAAAAGAGGTACTCATCCTTTACGATGGGGAAATTAAAGGAATGATAAACATCTTTAATTTGTATTTATGGTAGCTCATAGTCCACCCTTGAACATGGCACCTATCTGCATTTCATTTCAAACAATTGGGTATTCAACTTGTCCTCGAGTTGATCCCTTTCATGAGCCATTTAAATCCTTTGATTCAATTCAAATAATGCGTTGTCACGTCCTTGCATTACGTCTGGTCTTTGCCTTGTTGAGGAAATGCTACCAAATCATTTTTCGTGCCATTCAATGTTCAAATGGAACCTCCTCTGCAATCTACCTCCATAGTTTCCTTGCCTTCCTTCGATTTGATCACATCTGAATCAATCCTATGGTTGTTTTCATCACTTCAACATCATCTTTTGTTCCATGTTTTGTGTTGATGATGAGGGGATCATCATGGATCTCCTTTGATGAGTCTATTCCTATTGAATTCAACACATCAATCAGGAATTAGGCTTAGAAACCAAGTCAAGTACCTTGAAGAATCCATGCCTCAATGGCAGGATTTCTCACTTTCGACAGTAGGATTTCATCTATGGCATCTGATGGAAATATTTCATCGAGTGTTCAACTTCAATACCTCTATTCACATTTAGAGGAATGTACCGAGATACATTGGGAATCATTGATATCAATGGCGATATCCCTCTCCCTTGTTAGCAGTATACATAAACGACTGGTAATCAAGTGGTTTCTACCATGTTCGATGTCAGGGCATCTATTCAGATGGTTAGAATCGTATCGTTTTGGATTGGAGTGAAGACTTTGAGTGGTTAGGAATTCACTTGAATACATGCCTATCCTCAGGTTGCGATGGAGTATTGTTTGAACTTTTGACATGGATCCACATTGTATGTTTGGTGGCTATGTCTAGTATCGAGTCAAGATAACATGGATCTACTTTGTATTTCCCATAGCCATGTTTTGAGTTGAGTCTTATTGTTCATGGATATATAATTTATTGTCGAAAGCCATGACTTGGTCATTGTACATGGATCTGCAGTGTATTGGTCTGCAACCATGATTGAGTTTTAAATGGTCAATTATTGGTCTTACATCAAGCGATAACTCATCTCTCTTTTGCCTCTGATACTAGATTGATATCTAGTAAATTATTTTACCTATCACATTCCTCCAGCTTCATACTTTGGGGGGAATTATGTTACACCTAAAAATGTCCTAATGCTCTTTTCATATGAAGTCCTTGGACAAATTGCTTTTGGGGCCTTATTGCTCAAAATATAGGTTTTCCAGTGCACTTTGTAGTCTGACACAGAGCACCAGCTAGACCTGCCACTTGTTGACCATTGACATAAGGCATCTGTGGTGCCCTTTCCTTGACCAGAGGGTGCGTCGATGCACTTACCTCTCTTACAAGGAACGTCAACAATCCCAAGAAGGAAAGAAGAGAAGTTCTGAGAAGCTTCCAAGTGAAATCTCTCATGGAGGATGATCCTATCTATGTGGGAGAGTTGGAACTTGACCTCCTAACCCATATGGATCATTCCCTACCTTCCTCCCAAAACATCTCAACCCATTTAGGATTCCTTTGGCTTATAAATGCAAGCTACTTGGACCATGTGAAGGAGAGACCAAGAGAGCATCCTTATGTTGTTGGATTGAAGTCTGGTATAGGAGGCAAAGAGAGAATGGTTGTGAGTAAGAGGTTGCATAGTTTGTAGTGTGTGTTGTGAGTGAGTCAAATATCTTGTAAAAGAAGAGCTATTGACATCAAGGATTTGTTTGTAGCTTTATTTTCCCATTTATTAATACAAAAGTGTTTCCCTTTCTCATAAATGATTCATGTTTATTGTTTATTATTAGTTTCCTTGATCACTAGTATAGATCATTGATTTATCTTATTTCTCTCATATATTGTCTTGTAGGCTTGTGTTCTTTCCAGGTATAGTAGATCGCACAAGGATCGGTGAAACAAGGACAACCTTCTAGATCTAAGGTAAAAAGAGCTTGTTATTCAAGTAGACCAGTCATCTAGGGAGATGATATACTACTGTGTCTTTTTGTTCTAGAATTGCACCATGATGGATAGGGGAACAAACTGTGTCTGCACTGATTGAAATATTCATGGTCACAATAAACACTTAATTGTTTGGAGAGGTGGTAGACTAGTTATTCATTACTGAAATCCAAAGCAGAGGCAATGAACATGACTATGCTTTTCTATGGAAAAAATGGCCCTGTGTATGGGTAGTCCTTTGATAAAGATGTTACAACATTTTTTGATAGACACATTTCCTTTGGATCTTTGCTTCTTTCTAAAGAATTTACCAAGATATAGACACATCGCCACAGAAAAACTTGCAAAAAAAAATTGACACTCCAGCTATAGATTTAATTTTCCTTTTCCTTCAATGGATGAGACTATCATTTTGGAACCTCTAGCTGATGTTGACAACAAGACGATTGAAAAAGAAAAGGAGTTGTTCCTAGTTCTAGAATATAATACCTTCCCAAAAAATTTGTCCTTTTATATGTTTCTTTCAGAACTAAATATAACAAAATACGAATACCTTGTTCTTCTTCTGCCTATATTGTGTCGTTCTATTTTTATTATATAAAGAGATTTTGCAGATGTGTGGATCAATGCATTTTCAAAACAAATTCCATCCCTTTGTCATGCAAACACAGATGCACAATTCATTCTCGATGCCTATGCTGCAGCAAAATACTGTAGCTCCTACATTACAAATATGGACCAGACAATGACAATTGCTTTGAAAAAAATAAGGGAGCAATGCCTTATTGACCATGATGAAAATGTTCAAACAATCTACAAACTTAGGAATGCACTTCTGAATATGCAACAAATGTCCATTCGAAATGATATTTATATTCTTCTTTCATTACCTCTAAACACAAGATCTAGGAAAACTGTATTCATCAATACAGGGCCATCTGACAAAAGAACCTATATCTTGAAAAAACCAAAGCGTTTGTCCCTAGATCTAGATGATTAGAAAAACATTCTATGCCCTTCATAAATTGAAAAGTACATACCAAGACCTCCCGAGCTTGACCATATTACCCTGTCTGAGCATGCCTCCTATTATATATGCTTGAAATCATGCCTTAGAAAAAGAAAACGAGTTGGAGTCTGTTGACGGGCGTAGATGACTATGCACGCAACAGGGGAGACAACCCAGACCGGGATCCTTAAAGCAGGCTCCAAGCTGTTTGGGATGGTTGTTCCCGACAGGTTTAAAGGCTCTGTTAGCCTGAAGGTTTAACTGTATAAAAATCTAAGAGATAGATCTAACACTACTTGATTATTTATCAGATTATGTACCTATGTCTATACAAATTAATAAATGTTATTAATTACAGTCTTAATCAACTAAGTTAAATCAGTTTATAAAGATAGAAAATTAAATAACTATTAACAAGCTTGATTAATAAATAAGATACATTATATACATCTGTACATTAATAAAAAATGAAAAGAATAATCTGCATATGACATGAATATAAACATCTGTTTCAAATAGATTTTTTAACAATATAATTGACTGAAAAGAAAAACATATTATCCTAACCTACGTACTATCCTGATCAGGAGCAATGCGAAATTTAAACTGAAATCATATCTGCTAACAGGACTATCAATAATCTTGAAAATCTTCGAAATAAATTTAGAAATCACCAAGATCATGCAATAGACGTGTAAACCACGTATGTAACGATGTCAGTCACCAATTTACAACATGGCATTTATTAACAGAATGATAATCAGCATAAGTCAATAGCCAAACATAATATATTTGCACAATTTCATAAAAGAGATTATGACAAACATGCATAATATATAAAAGCAGTAACAAGACTAGGGATAGCATACACATGTGCTAAGCATAAAACTGTAAACATATATATAATTTATCACCAGTTTAAATATTGTATCTGCTGATAGGAAGCTGTCTCCAGTTACAAAAGATCAAATCGCAGTCTTGTTGTCTCTTTTCCCCAAACTATCGACCCCTTAACCCAAATGCTATCTCCCCTTAAACACATGTAATCTCCAAAGATAAACAGTCCTAAAAACTAGAGATAGAAAAATCGAACTCTCTAACCAATTTCCCTTAAAAATGACAAGTAAGACATGTCATTTTTCTATATACGTGAAAACGCCTAGAAATGGTAAAGATTCGATCCATACAAATCGAAAAACTTCAACGATGGAACAACACCTGGAAGGTCTGATAGTCGATTTGTTCGGATCATGTGGGGGATGATCTAAAAACAAACAGTCATCAAAATCTGAGCAAGAACAACAACCATATCGCCTACAATGCAACACACGATAGCACACATGCAAAAATCGAAATGACAAATGCTATATAATAAACAAAAATAAAACAAATCAATACCTGTATAGAAATAATTTGATCGTTAATCCATCACAACTTCAAAATTGGAAACGGATAGCGAATACACCCAAAAACATTACAAATTTACAGGCGCGTTGAAGACTTGGATGTTGACACCACTCGACTGACTCGGCGACTGACCCTTAAACTGCATAAGCGCAACCTGAGCATTAAGCTCCCGAACCTTTTCTTCGTTCTTATCATTCTCACTCTGTAATTTCAGAACCCTTCTAATTAGCTTAATCTTATGATTTTTCAGACGCACGAGATGCTTGTCACTCAAGTCTATTTTCTCCTTTAACTTAAAATTATCGGCCTCCATCAAATCGCGATTGGCTACTACTTCATTTACCCTTTCTTCCATCCTGCGTATTTTGTCTAAGAGACAATTCACAAACAATGGGTGCATCATGTCCCCGACTTCACGAAAAACAGGCGATCTTGTCTCTATAGACTTCTCTTTAAATAGAAGATCAATAACAGGATCCTCCTGAGCATCTTCATCAAACACAGGAGTATCTTTACCAATCACAGGAGGACTCTCATCAACAAGGTTCGAAACAAACTCAGGCTGAACATTATTATCATTAACAGGCAGTGGAAGATCTGCTTCTTCATCATCTATGATAACAGTCTCAACCTGAGCACTATCAGTCACGGGGGTTTTGACAGTATTACCTTTTTCCATGCTCCTAGTAAATCTACCTACCAACTTGGTTTTCGGTCTGTCTCGTCCACGATTGCAAATTTTATCAATATGTTTTGTGGCGTAATCGGTGACAGAGATGAAAATCTCCTCACGCGTTTAGAAACCAGAGGAGTATCAGCGCTTCTCACTGGAGTAGACACATGATCATTGCAAGGTTCAGGACTCATACGGCCGGTGTTTGACAGGGGTTTACGTAAAGAAGAGACTGAGACTGGACTCGGCTCTTTATGCTTGTTGCATTCCTCAGGGTTGTCAAACTGGCAATGGCAGAAAGGGGAAAAGCCATTGGAATCGATGAACTCATCCCAGGACCGGTTTGACTTCGACAGCTCCTTATCAATCAACATGCGGACTAAGCCATGGTGAAAGAGACTATGACTAACATGCTTAGGACCCTTTTTAATGGTAGCATACATCTTAAACAGACTTTGCAACAAATAATAAGGTAAGTTTAGCGGGAAACCTATAAATGCAGACATGAGCCTGAGATGATAGACGCACACTGAAGACAAGTGGCCTTCACAAGTCAAGTATCTGTGGATCAAATCCAGAATAGGGCGCCACTCCTTTTTGAAATATTTGCGAGCTACTCCACTGTGGAACGATAATTCTTGACCAGGGTTCTTTAGTAGCCGCCGCCACTCAGTAATGTCCATCCTCTTATATTTAAACCATCTCTCACCGGTCAGTGACAGACCAGTGGCAAGTGCCATTGATCGCTCGTCTACCCGAAAACAAAGGTCACCCACTTCAGCTTGAAAAGCAACCAACGACAGAGCAAAAACCCTTGTGACCTCGGGGTTCGAATCCGAGAATTTCCTTATAAACGGCATCCACCCAACTGCCTCGACCTTTGCTGACAGCTCAGGGTTTGAATCCAGCAATTTCATTTCGCAAGGCTCGACCCTCACCACCAGTGCCATGACCGGCCGTGTCAAGGCACATAACCGCACACAGAACAAATACCACAGCTCGGCACAAGACAACAAATTAGAGAACGAGCACTCCGGGTAAATACTGAGCAAGAACCAGTAATGAAACTTAACCTTGTGATAAGCAAAATA
This sequence comes from Pseudotsuga menziesii, assembly GCA_001517045.1. NCBI lineage: Eukaryota > Viridiplantae > Streptophyta > Pinopsida > Pinales > Pinaceae > Pseudotsuga > Pseudotsuga menziesii. The sequence goes on along the minus strand of LPNX010844083.1, from coordinate 20,115 downwards.
AGCCATGAACAAACGCCGACTACACCCCTGCAAGTTCGGCATAAACGAAGACATTATCGCTCAGAGAGGTAATCGATTAATGAGGAATGACGGTCGAAGACTTCAGATAACTCATGTTATCATTATTTATCCGGCATTAATGATATGAAGCCCTTCGCTATACATGAAACATGTGTTCCATTGACAGGAAGCCACGATGGAGGACAAGTACTGGGACTTAAACGTGATGGACAGGGTTTAGTATCAGTGTAATGATACCATATCGACTTCGCAACAGGTGGATCAAAATTGGAGGCGACGGCATAAATTGATCTGACGATAAACCATAATACATATCACCCTTACCGTAGATTCGACTTACCCTTCAAAGGTGGCGGATAATACAACATAATACAAACCATCACATCGAAATTGGATTTTGGAATATAAACCATATAAAAAATCGACATAAACAGTTAATATCAACGATGGTTTGTAAACTTAGGATATGGAACATAAGATATTTGTTCTTGGACACTCTAGGCTTTATCAGAGTTATAAAGACCCGACCATTCATAACCATTAATCAACTTACAAATGAAATCCATAATAATGTGACAAACCATACCAAGATCAACTATTCCAATATCGTGACCTTATAAATAGTTATAGTAACGAAATCAATCAATAAAATAAATTTATAATGTTTTGGATAAGATGCAAGACTAGGATGACGATAATAGGTATAGGAATCATTAATACTCATCCTTTGATTTTTTAAGTATAAATCCACCCAAAATAATAACTTCATAGTAGTGATTTCGCTAATCTAATATAGTTCACAAAGGTTGTTTAAAAATATGGAATTTTGCTGAATCAGTAGCTCACGGAAGACCACCTTTTCAGTAGCTGATAATTCATTAGATTTTTCCCTTTAAAATTTGAACATTTCATAAAAAAAAATGGGATTTTGTTTGATGAAATATGTTTTTTAAAGGCTGTTGAGCAGGGGCACAATAGATGACGACTTGCTGGGCGGAACAGTTATCTCTGTTCTTTGACCTGAAATCATGCGAACAAAGAAATTAAATCCTTAATATGAGTAATTATACAGAGATCACTATTTTAACATCTCAAATAGATTCAAGTATTTCATAGTTCTAAAAATTACCAGAAAATTACAGTTTCAGTCCTTCATTTGATAAAAATCAAGTTTCTAACAAAAATCAGTCCTTAAAGAGTAAGACAGTAAATGGCTTAGTCTTAAAGAATAAAATCTCAATACCACAAGCATGGCCCTGCTGCCAGCAGGCGTCCATAGCCTCGACAGGGTTGCTTCAAAACCCATAGAATGCCAGTATCCCATCTGCTAGTTATAAATATACAATTCTGGTCGGGGTGAACTGTTACCATTGTTTTCTTTTAATTTTATTACTCATGAAGGCCATGGTTCAGGCTTGGTAACCAGATAGTAACCATGTCAGTCACTAGTCTGCATTACAGTAAAGTGAACCGGCTCGTGATGAGACCTTTCATCCCTCAGGGTTTTCTGTCCAAGGGTCATTGCCCAGGCTTGGTGACCAGAGACGACAATGTTACTGAATGCAAACCTATGATCCTGAATAGATCAGCTCGTTATGAGACCTTCTGTCCTTCAGATTGTTTTTTACAAATATTCAAGTCCATCCTTGTCCAGAACGTAATTATTGTTAATCTCAGATGAGATTATCTTAGCAGATGGGGAGGCAAATCTGATCCTCTTTACGAGAAGAGATGGCGTAAAATATTTAAATAGATAACTTTACCAAGTACTGCCTTAAGCCCTTTGGGAAAATATTTGCAGAGACTGATATAATTAATTAGTATTAACATGGTTTAACAGTTTCTGGTAAAATCTAGAACGATGAAAACACCACTCTCTGTTCAAGAAGTAAAACAGTATGACAGTTTCCAGGATAGTAATGTCTTCATGCATGATTTACAGACCAATTATAGAACTTGAAAGCAGCCATCAGTTTGATGTTTGATAAATTGATCAGGCTCGCCACACGCAAATAAAACAACAAAAAAATATGAGAAAATATAAACAAATCAAAAGAAAAGAAAATAAAATCCATCAATCAAGCACACCACACCAAGTATATACAGGATAATCCCTTGAGGGGGATCAACAAAAATATCTCTTAATCAGGTGACCATTTACTGGAAGGTTGTCAATGTCACCTTCCAATGTTTGCAACCTAAAAGTGCTAGGACCAAGTTTTTCTGTAATAATAAATGGTCCCAGCCATAGGCATTGGAACTTCGTATGTTTTCCTTTGTCTTCGTGCTCCTTGTCCCATTTCAGGACTAGGTCACCTACTTCCAAATCCCGACTGACTGAATTTCTGAGATCAAACCAATGATTCACGGTCTGCTGGTGTTTATCAAACTTTTTCCTAGCCAACTCTCTATCTTCCTCCAGTTTATGCAAGGTGTTAATTCGATGCTCCATGGCAGAACATGGTGTCTCCTACACTGACTGGGAGAGCTGTAAAGAGGGTAAGAACAAATGAGGAGGCAAAATAGCTTCCTTGCCATATACCAGGAAAAAGGGAGAGTTTCCTATAGCAGCTTTGGGAGTCACTCTGTCAGCCCACAAGGCATTCGATAAGGCGTTATGCCAATTCCTGTGATGATTTACCACCGTACGTTTCAGAATCTTGATTAAATTTTTATTAGAAGATTCAGCTAACCCGTTACCCTGGGGATAATATTTTGCTGAACATTTTAACTTTATTCCCTTTTCCAATGCATACTCAGTTAATTTAACAGAAGAAAAATAAGTTGCATTGTCAAAAATCAAAGATTCAGGAATACCGAATCTGGTGATAATAAAAGAATCAAGGAATGATATCACCTGTTCCAAATTAACTACTCGCAAAGGGATGGATTCAACCCATCTAGTGAAGTAGTCTGTGGCTGTCAAAATGTATTTATGTTGCTGTGAAGAAGCTGGTGTGATTGGACCAACAATATCCAAACCCCATTGCTGAAATGGGACTTCGATAATAACCGGCTGGAGGGGTAACGCTGCCTTCTTCAGTTTGCCTCCTGCTCTCTGACCCTCTTGACACTTCCTAGCGAAAACATATGCGTCTTTGAACAATGTGGGCCAATAGTAACCAGATTTAAGTATCTTATGTGCAGTGGTTTCTTCGCCAAAGTGTCCTCCAGCTGGTCCTGCATGTAGTTGAGATAACACATTATCAGCCTCATTTCTTTCTAGACAACGAAGGAGAACTCCTTTGAAATTCTTTCTAAACAAAATGTTATCAATAAGCTGATAAGGGGCAGATCTCAATCTCAAAGCTCTTTTATTACGTGGGTCTAAATGTTCAGGAGCATTCCCATGCAATAAAAAGAACTTAATATCATTATACCAAGAATCAGGAGGAGTAGAGATCGGAAAAACTTCCCTTTCAAATAAAGAAGGTTCACTAAAGAAGTGCAGATCAGGTTCAGAACTGTCCGCAGATCCAGCTGCTAGCTTGCAGAGTCCTTATCCCCTGACAATCTTTAAAGGTTTTATTTCCAGGTCATATTCCTGAAGTGCTGTAACCCAATGTGCTCGTTTTTCACCAAGATCCTTTTGTACCAAGATATTTCTAACTACAGAATATGGTACAATGACTTTGGTGTGGGACTTCAGCAAGTAAGGCCTGAAATGTTTGACAGATTTGAAAACAACGAAAGCTTGCTTGTCTACTTTTGGGTAGTTCAACTCTGCACCATTCAAACCAGAACTCGTAAAAGCGATAGGAGCTTCATTATTTTCCTGTTTTTTTGTGTGTCAGAATAGCAGCATATGAAGAATCAGAAGCAAACATATACAAAAAGAAAGGTTTGGAAAAATCCGGGCTAGTTAGAGTAGGAGCTTCAGCAATAGCTTTTAAGATGTCATGAAAAGATTGCTTCTCATCAGTGGACCATTTAAAATCAGCATCTTTCTTGATCATTTTCTGAAGCGGCCTAACAATTTCCGTGAACCCAGGAATAAATCTAGAAACAAAATTTATCTTCCCAAGAAATGACTGCATGGACTTCTTTGAGTGAGGCATCGAAATCTGTGATATAGCATGGGTGTGTTCTGGGTCAATATTGATGCCTTGTTTAGAAGCAACAAAACCCAGCAACTTACCTTCTGTGACTGAAAAGATAGATTTCTTAGGATTTAGAGAAATCTCATACTTCCTGCAACGCTCAAAAACTCTCCTGAGATGAGTTAAATGATCAGTTCTGTTTTTTGAAAAGACGGTAATATCATCAAGATAAATAACAACAAACTTACCGATCACACCTATGAAGGTGATATCCATTGCCCTCTAAAATGTTGCTCCGACATTTATTAGAGAAAATGGCATCTTCCTATATGCATAGGTTCCCCAAGGAGTCCTAAAAGTTGTTTTCAACTGGTCAGCTTTGGATACTAACACTTGGTTGTACCCTGAAAAGCCATCTAGAAGTGAAAACATTCCAGATCTGGAGACCTGTTGCAATATTTTCTCCATTGGAGGAACAGGATAATTGTCCTTGTTTGAAACCTTATTCAGGTTTCAGAAATCGACGCATAACCTGATGTCACCATTTTTCTTTCTCATGGGTACAATATTTGCCACCCACTATGCATGCCGAATCGGGAAAATTATTCTGGCGGCAAGGAGTTTATTCAGCTCCTTCTTGACAGCTGGTTCTAGCCTAGGATGCATTTTCCTCAATTTTTGTTGAAAAGGCTTAGCCTCTGGTTTCATAGGAATGACATGTTGCATTATATTAGGGTCAAACGTTTTCAGGTCGTCATACGTCCATGCAAATATGTCTTTGAACTCATTGAAGAGTTTAATGGAGGCTGTTTTTTCCTGGGCAGTACATGTACTACCCAGATTTACACATTGAGGGTTGTGTTCAGTACCTAGATTTACAATGTCAGATTGCATGCCAGGAGCTATTAGTTTTACAATTCCTTCCAGCTTTAAATTTATCCTTCAAGTCATAGAATTTCTCAAGTTTGATTACTGATCTGGGAAGAGCACTAACCTGATTGAGAGATTCTTGAATTGAGCAAGGCTTATGGATTACCACAAAATTATATAGATACTCATCGTGAGTCATTTCGTCAATGACTGCATCCTTAAAAGTATCCTTCAAAGTCAGGAAATCGATCAACTGCTCGTCGTTGTCGAAGACTCTCCAATTTGCTATGTTGTCAGGTATAGAAGGTCTGAAAAGAAATTCAACCGAGAAAGAATCAGTAAGCATTCCTTCGGATGGAATTAACCTTGAAGCAACATTAGCTAAAAGATCAGCTTCCTGATTTAGATAACGAGGGATGGAACTTATGTTAAAGGCCTCAAATGCTAATAGTAAATTCCATACCTCTGCCTGATAATTTCTCAGGTGCCCAGCAATGCAATGTATAGTGTTACGTACCTGTCTAACAATTATCTCAGAGTCCCCTAACACTACCAAAGCTTTGGCTCCCAAGTCAATTTCTTTTTTCAGCCCTTGAATCAGAGCTTCGTATTCAGCCACGTTGTTGGTGCATTCGAATTCTAACCTGCAGGCAATGAAATATCTTTTCCCATAGGGGTCTATCAGCAAGCAACCTGCACCAGCCCCTTCTTTTGACTTAGATCCGTCGAAATATAAAGACCAAAGACCATTGTTCAGATCTAAGTGTGCCGCATTTGAGGCTGGAAACTCATCTGTAACTTGCGAAAAATGGCAAATTTGAGACTGCTGTTCTGCACCTGTTATTGATGAAGTTTCAGCTTCAAAATCCCCAAAGAAAGAGTCTGCCATATAGTTGCCCATTATGGTGTCGGTAAATAATACCGGTTCATTCGAATCATCCAATTCGGTGACAATATGCTTCATGTAGCGTTCCCAATCAATTCTGATTTTATTCGGGCGACCATTATGAGATATCCATAAGTGTGACCAATCAGTAGCAAAATATCCCTTGAGTTTCTCAGACCAATCTCTACTGAGAAATAGACCATATGCTTCTAGGATGTCTGCTATGATTATATCAATAATAAAATGGACTTGAGGATTTGAAGCTAACCTTATCAACACCTCTTTCAACTTACCTATTACTTTTACATTTGAACGATCAAGCTGTACAATACTTGTATCACAAGGTACAGGGACAGCATTAAGTTTTTTACATACAGAGTATTGCATAACGTTTTTGGAGGCCCCTGAGTCTATCATGCAGTTGTGTACTTTACGATTGCATATTTCAAATGTAAGTAAAAAAGGTGGAGTTGAAGAATCAGATTTCTTGCCTATGGATGATGCATTGACTGAAGATTTTGTTGGGTTATCTTTAGTGTTAGCAGAGCTGTTTTGACTTGAAGGAGTTTTTCCACTTTTACTTGGAGATATCCCTTGCATCATTTTATCCCTAATCACTGGTAACTTAAGTAGTTCGTAGATAGAGATATTGGCCCTGATTTTCTTTAAGTCTTCAATCAGATCATATTCTAAATCAAGAGAGAGTGCAGATTTACTATTTGCAGGTTGATTTTTTGTTTGAGCAACTGAACTATTATCTGTAGCAGTTGTAGAAGGTTCCCCTAAGGGTTGATCTTTCTTGCTTCTAGTGTTATACTGATGCTGATTTACATTGACTACACCTACATCTTCATCATCAGTCAATTCTGAAGTATCCCAGAAGTGGCTAATAACTTGAGGAGGTTTATCTTCTGTGTCATTATCTTTATCTTGGGTTCCTTCAGAACTCTGTCCTGAAGATTGAGTTTCGTTTTCAGATGATGTTTCTAGACCTGAAACTAATAGCTTGAGGAAACTATTAATTTCATCCATACTATTAGCTTCAGAGGGTGGAGTCTGTCTGGGAGCTGTATTCGGGAATGGCCTTCTGAAAGGTTGTCTGGGTGGTTCTTTAGGAGGAGTGTTTTCAGAAGTGCCTTTCTTTAAATCAATGATTTCATTAGACAGTTTTTTAATAACTCTTTGAAGGCTATCTAGGTCTAATGAATCCTGACCCTTTTTCTCAGGGTTTGTGTTCTTGGTAGGACTATCAGTATTCTTACGAGAAGAAGATGCAGCATTTGTGTCTACTCCAGGATTTGCTTTTATGGCGGACATATCTTTCTCAACCTTAATTGCTTCTTCAAAGTTTTCAGCAAGGGTAAGTTTGGCCTTTTGTCTGACAAACATTTCCATTGACACAGGCAAGGCTGAAGTGTAAAATTCAATGGTGACATCCTCAGCTGGCCTTGAAGCAGCAGGGATCCTATTTCTTAGAGTAAGGAATCGCTGGTTGAAATCCTTGACCTTTTCCTTGGTTTCCATGCGAATTCTAGACAATTCTAGTACCAAGGCAACTGGAGTCTTGTCATCTCCGATTTTGTTCATGAAAGCGAGGTCAAATTCGTTCCAGCTAGTAATAGAACCAGCTATAAGCGAAAAATACCATGTCGATGCTTTTCCCTCAAATGTATAAGGGAAAATCCGACAGACTACATCTTCATGTTCAACATCCAGGAGCCGAACAACTAACATAAACTTCTTGACATGATCTTCCGCTGGCTCTTTTGAATCAGGGTTGAACTTGGGTAACAACTTCTCAGGATGCTTAGGTAAAGGATGTTGATCACCTGGGACAACCACTACATCCGGAGCTAACCATGGCATATTAGCATTAGGGTTTGGGGGATTTACACCTGCCATATTTCTTGGAGTTGGAGGCGGTGAAGGTGGTGTTTGAATAATACGGGGAGGCGAATGAGGCGATGATGGTGGTTTACCAGACCCTCTTGAAGCAGGTGGTCCTAAAGAAGAGGAAGGCTGATTGGTGCCTGTTTGAAGATCGGGAAAGGCACCTAAAGACTGCTCTTGTTCTCCCGAGACAGGTTCAGGATGACGAGTGTGAGGATGGGTAATCTGCGAAAGAGGTAATTCAATGGGTTGGTGCTCAGTGAGATTCGAATAAGCCCTTGTTAAAATTCTATGAGATTCGTTTATGGCTTGCTCGTACTGGTCAATTTATTCAGGTAGGTGAATACCGGGAGAGTTGAACTGAGAGATCATATTTTGAATAGAGTCGCTCACTGGGGTTTCATTCACTCGTGATGAACGATGAGAGCGTGGTTGTGCAGTTGACTGTATTCGAGGGGTGATAGGCTGATTAAATTTGTTTACAAGATTGTTTTCATCAGCCATTTGCCTAGGCTGGCCCTCCTTCTAGCGCCATTGTTGACGGGCGTAGATGACTATGCACACAACGGCGGAGACAACCCAGACTGGGATCCTTAAAGCAGGATCCAAGCTGTTTGGGATGGTTGTTCCCGACAGGTTTAAAGGCTCTGTTGGCTTGAAGGTTTAACTGTATAAAAATCTAAGAGATAGATCTAACACTACTTGATTATTTATCAGATTATGTACCTATGTCTGTACAAATTAATAAATGTTATTAATTATAGTCTTAATAAACTAAGTTAAATCAGTTTATAAAGATAGAAAATTAAATAACTATTAACAAGCTTGATTAATAAATAAGATACATTATATACATCTGTACATTAATAAAAAATGAAAAGAATAATCTGCATATGACATGAATATAAACATCTATTTCAAATAGATATTTTAACAATATAATTGACTGAAAATAAAAACATATTATCCTAACCTACGTACTATCTTGATTAGGAGCAATGCAAAATTTAAACTGAAATTAGATCTGCTAACAGGACTATAAATAATCTTGAAAATATTCGAAATAAATTTAGAAATCACCAAGATCATGCAATAGACATGTAAACCACGTACGTAATGATGTCAGTGACCAATTTACAACATGGCATTTATTAACAGAATGATAATCAGCATAAGTCAATAGCCAAACATAATATATTTGCACAATTTCATAAAAGAGATTATGACAAACATGCATAATATAGAAAAACGGTAACAATACTAGGGATAGAATACACATGTGCTAAGCATAAAACTGTAAACATATATATAATTTATCACCAGTTTAAAGATTGTATCTGCTGACAGGAAGCTGTCTCCAGTTACAAAAGATCAAACCGCAGTCTTGTTGTCTCTTTTCCCCAAACTATCGACCCCTTAACCCAAATGCTATCTCCCCTTAAATACATGTAATCTCCAAAGATAAACAGTCCTAAAAACTAGAGATAGCAAAATCGAACTCTCTAACCAATTTCCCTTAAAAATGGCAAGTAAGACATTTCATTTTTCCATATACGTGAAAACGCCTAGAAATGGTAAAGATTCGATCCATAAAAATCGAAAAACTTCAACGATGGAACAACACCTGGAAGGTCTGATAGTCGATTTGTTCGGATCATGTGGGGGATGATCTAAAAACAGACAGTCATCAAAATTTGAGCAATAACAGCAACCATATCGCCTGCAATGCAACACACGAAAATGATATAATTAGCACACATGCAAAAATCGAAATGACAAATGCTATATAATAAACAGAAATAAAACAAATCAATACCTGTACAGAAATAATTTGATCGTTAATCCATCACAACTTCAAAATTGGAAATGGATAGCAAATACACCCAAAAACATTACAAATTTATAGGCGCGTTGAAGACTTGGATGTTGACACCACTCGACTGACTCGGCGACTGACCCTTAAACTGCATAAGCGCAACCTGAGCATTAAGCTCCCGAACCTTTTCTTCGTTCTTATCATTCTCACTCTGTAATTTCAGAACCCTTCTAATTAGCTTATTCTTATGATTTTTCAGATGCACGAGATGCTTGTCACTCAAGTCTATTTTCTCCTTTAACTTAAGATTATCGGCCTCCATCAAATCATGATTGGCTACTACTTCATTTACCCTTTCTTCCATCCTACGTATTTTGTCTAAGAGACAATTCACAAACAATGGGTGCATAATGTCCCCGAATTCACGAAAAACAGGTGAGCTTGTCTCTATAGACTTCTCTTTAAATGGAAGATCAATAACAGGATCCTCCCGAGCGTCTTCATCAAACACAGGAGTATCTTTACCAATCACAGGAGGACTCTCATCAACAAGGTTTGAAACGAACTCAGGCTGAACATTATTATCATTAACAGGCAGTGGAAGATCTGCTTCTTCATCATCTATGATAACAGTCTCAACCTGAGCACTATCAGTCACGGGGGTTTTGACAGTATTACCTTTTGCCATGCTCCTAGTAAATCTACCTACCAACTTGGCTTTCGGTCTGTCTCGTCCACGATTGCAAATTTTATCAATATTGTTTTGTGGCGTAATCGGTGACAGAGATGAAAATCTCCTCACGTGTTTAGAAACCAGAGGAGCATCAGCGCTTCTCACTAGAGTAGACACAGGATCATTGCAAGGTTCAGGACTCATACGTCCGGTGTTTGACAGGGGTTTACGTAAATAAGAGACTGAGACTGGACTCGGCTCTTTATGCTTGTTGCATTCCTCAGGGTTGTCAAACTGGCAATGGCAGAAAGGGGAAAATCCATTGGGCTCGACGAACTCATCCTAGGACCGGTTTGACTTCGACAGCTCCTTATCAATCAACATGTGGACTAAGCCATGGTGAAAGAGACTATGACTAACATGCTTAGGACCCTTTTTAATGGCAGCAGACATCTTAAACAGACTTTGCAACAAATAATAAGGTAAGTTTAGAGGGAAACCTATAAATGCAGACATGAGCCTGAGATGATAGACGTACGCTGAAGACAAGTGGCCTTCACAAGTCAGGTATCTGTGGATCAAATCCAGAACAGGGCACCACTCCTTTTTGAAATATATGCGAGCTACTCCACTGCGGAACGATACTTCTTGACCAGGGTTCTTTAGTAGCTTCCGCCACTCAGTAATGTCCATCCTCTTATATTTAAACCATCTCTCATCGGTCAGTGACAGACCAGTGGCAAGTGCCACTGATCGCTCGTCTACCCGAAAATGGAGGTCACCCACTTTAGCTTGAAAATCAACCAACGACAGAGCAAAAACCCTTGTGACCTCGGGGTTCGAATCCGAGAATTTCCTTATAAACAACATCCACCCAACTGCCTCGACCTTTGCTGACATCTCAGGGTTTGAATCCAACAATTTCATTTCGCAAGGCTCGACCCTCACCACCGGCGCCATGACCGGCCGTGTCAAGGCACGTAACCGCACACAGAACAAATACCACAGCTCGACACAAGACAACAAATTAGAGAACGAGCACTCCGGGTAAAGACTGAGCAAGAACCAGTAATGAAACTTAACCTTGTGATAAGCAAAATAATCCATGAACAAACACCGACTACACCCCTGCAAGTTCGGCATAAACGAAGACATTATTGCTCAGAGAGGTAATCGATTAATGAGGAATGACAGTTGAAGACTCTAGATAACTCATGTTATCATTATTTATCCGGCATTAATGATATGAAGCCCTTCACTGTACATGAAACAGGTGTTCCATTGACAGGAAGCCACGATGGAGGACAAGTACTGGGACTTAAACGTGATGGGCAGGGTTCAGTATCAGTGTAATGATACCATATCGACTTCGCAACAGGTGGATCAAAATTGGAGGCGACGACATAAATTGATCTGACGATAAACCATAATACATATCACCCTTACCATAGATTCGACTTACCCTTCAAAGGTGGCGGATAATACAACATAATACAAACCATCACGTCGAAACTGGATTTTGGAATATAAACCATATAAAAAATCGACATAAACGGTTAATATCAACAATGGTTTGTAAACTTAGGATATGGCACGTAAGATATTTGTTCTTGGACACTCTAGGCTTTATCAGAGTTATAAAGACCCGACCATTCATAACCATTAATCAACTTACAAATGAAATCCATAATAATGTGACAAACCATACCAAGATCAACTATTCCAATATCGTGACCTTATAAATAGTTATAGTAACGAAATCAATCAATAAAATAAATTTATAATGTTTTTAATAAGATGCAAGACTAGGATGACGATAACAGGTATAGGAATCATTAATACTCATCCTTTGATTTTTTAAGTATAAATCCACCCAAAATAATAACTTCATAGTAGTGATTTCGCTAATCTAATATAGTTCACAAAGGTTGTTTAAAAATATGGAATTTCGCTGAATCAGTAGCTCACGGAAGACCACCTTTTCAGTAGCTGATAATTCATTAGATTTTTCCCTTTAAAATTTGAACATTTCATCAAAACAAAATTTGATTTTGTTTGATGAAATATGTTTTTTAAAGGCTGTTGAGCAGGGGCACAACATAGTCATACATTATGTCCGATATAATGAGCATAAATACCCAAAAAAATTTCATAGAGAGAAAATGATGTTGTTTGTCCCCTTTCGACAAAATGAATATGCACTGAAAAAATACAGAAACATGGGCAGAGACATACTTGTCACATAGACTTTCTATAGAAAAAAATGAGCAAAAGTTTGTAGCTAGAGAAAAAACAAGTTGGGATGACATTGACATAGTGGCCAGGTCAATCGACTAAAAAAATGAACTTTTTATGAAATAAAAATCTAACGAGGAACAACTTATACCACCCACATGTGATAAATATGACATTAAAAATGATCTCATGCATAGACCATTATCCAAGAAGGTTGCATTAAGAGCTGGAAACACATTTTAAACTATGAAACTTCCTCATAGAATTAGCAAAGAGGCTTACTATGACATTAGGAAAAAACTTAACAAAAAATAACAAGCAATAGTAAAAGAAATCATAATGAGAAAACACACTAGTCCAACCACACCAATCCACTTGTTCATGACTGGAGTTGCAGGTACAAACATTCATTGCAAAAGCAATATACCATGGGATTTTTCACTTTTACAACACGGACCTTCACAGTGATCCTCTAAAAAAAGGGGGATTGTTGTTGCATTTACAGGAAGAGCTACACATAATGTATATGGTTTTAATGTGCATTCATCCCTTCACTTTCCTTTGACACTGACAAACAATCTTCCGCTAAGTTCCAATTCATTGGATTTGTTATCTAAGGATTTTGAGCATCTGCAACTTGTTTTAATAGATGAAGTGTCTTTAATTGGTGCTTTGATGCTATCAAACATTGGAAAAATATTGCACAAAATTATGCATACTCCCAACTCTCCATTTGGAAATTTGGATGTTATCTTTTGTGGGGACTTATGTCAAGCACAACCTATCAGATTTTTTGGATATTTGAACAAGTGACTATCGTCTCACACACACTTCCTTACAACTTCTGGAGAAATAGTTTGAATTCCTTCATCTGACATAGGTTATGAGGCAAGAAAATACAATTTTCATCTCGATCTTGAATAGAATCAGAACATGCTCACAAACAGATTCTGACATTGAATTCTTGAATAAGCGATGTTATAGAACAACACCAAATGAACCAACATTTGTCTTCATTTTTTATAAAAACAAGGACGTCGATGAACATAATAAAAAGATGTTATCACTTTTCCAAACAAGTCCATATACATTGAAATCAATTGATAGAAAAATAGACACAACATAAATCAACTCGTATCAAAGTGTCCAAATGGACTTGCCATCTCCAATTGTCGTGAAACAAGACATGCTTGTTGAACTAGTTGGGGGAAACTTTGTCGTAAAAAATGGCCTTGTGATTGGTGCAAAATGAATCTTAAAGAACTCACATCAAATTAACTTGACATAGTATGGATTGAATTTATCTCTCCATCAACTGGCCAAATGCAATGAGCATGACATAATATGGATTGAATTTATCTCTCCATCAACTGGCCAGATGCAATGAGCATAAATGCAAAAACATTTTGCAGAAAGAACCCCAAATACATGGACACTTATCACAAGAATTACTCGACAAATGGAATCCATAGGTAAAAAACATATAATTCGACAACAATTTATAGTTCGATTGGGATGTGCACATACTATCCATAGATCACAAGGAATTGCAATGGAAAGTTTGGCATTTGATCCAAAATGCATTATCTAGCATGGACTAGTATATACTACATTGTCACGTGTTAAAGACATGGACAATATATACTTGCTAAACAAATTACAACAGTTTAGAAAGCCATGTAGCTGGGGTTGTGCCCAACCAAGTAGTCTTAGCCCAAACTAGTCAACTTATTGAGAGCCAGGTCCAGAAGTGCAGGGTGCAACCTATGCCTATTTCTAATAGCTTAGCCCCCAAGCTCAGTCTACTCCTTTGGATCCTTTCTACTACTAGATTTATTTATTGTATAAAATAGTAGGTCAGAAGGCAGGGGAAGCACTCATACGACCCTCCTAATTAGCCATAAACTCTTAGAAGACTCACGGTAAGAAACATGAGGCCATGACTCCGAAGAAGGGTGTCTCACTTCCCAGGAATAATGATTAGTTATTAGGATATTAATAATTCCTGCACTGGACTGCATGTGAGTAGTTAGGTAGTTATAATTCTATGTTGACTCTATCTCCCTTTGGTCGAGCGGCCTTACGGCACCTCAATTAGTCCATTTCAAAATGCAGTTTTTACATCCCTCTAATATAGAAACCAACCAAAATATCGTACTAAGGACATCTCATTGAACTCAATCAGAGCTAATATCATGGTTAACCTTTCACTAATATGACAACACTAATACCCTAATCTAAATCATACTTTGTAGTGTCAATATAAGGGTAATGATTCACTTCAAGTGTGTTAGTAGATTGCATTACTTGAGGTTACTGCTTAGTCATGATGTATAAGCCTCTTGTATAAAGTTTCGATGGAACTCTAAAGGATTTGAAATGAGGCCTCATTAAAATTCATGTATTGCCTTCCGTCAATAGAAAACAACGACCACTTGCTTATATGCTCAACAAATACAATAAGACATCAACTACACATGGACAATTTCAATGACTATGACATAATGAAAGTCGAAATACTTTGTTTGCAAGAAACACATATAGATTATTTTCCATTTGATTCTCTTCTCCGGAAAAAAATATTGCTCAATGAAAGTTGAAATACTTTGTTTGCAAGAAACACATATAGATTACTTGCCATCTGATTCTCTTCTCTGGAAAAACTATTGCTCACATTCTGTATATATTATTGCTCACATTCTGTATATAGTATGCACGATGTGCTTACATATCATAGAAAAAACATAGTCGCTGAAAAACAATTCGAATATTCAATAGACATTGTTCAAGCAACTATTTCATGTTTTTCAATTAACAATGCTATTGTCAAACTAGAAAATGACTATATTGAATCAGATGCATCAATCAAACAACTGTATTCATATGTTCTCCATACTTTGAAAACCAGTTTTCAGAATGGATATCTCATACTAGTTGGTGACTTCAACATTGACATGTTGCAAGATTGCAATAAGCATAATTCATTTTCCTCTTTTTATGCATAGAAACAATATTTCATGGCATACAACAAAATAAACAACAATATATGGCTCGTTACTTGACCACTTTTGGACAACGTTTCCACCTGAACATGTAAAAATGCAATTTTCTGAAGCTTATTGGACATGCCATCAAGTTATCTATCTTTCAATTCCCTACAACATATTTGCATATTAATTTCAGAAAATGGAAATTATGCATATGTTGTGATTGCTGCAATGCATCGCCATATTTTCTTGCTTCTACTTTGATTTACTATGTTACAAACAAACAGATGAAAAAAAACATGTGTTGTTCTAAGCATTTTCCTCTAGAATCACGTATGCAAATTATTCTTAAAACAAAGCAAACAAAACATTTATGCTTACAGTTGATACAAAAAAACCCACCTCTTATACCATTAACAAGTTTGAAGCCAATATGCATGGGATGCCTTTTAGCGATAGCTCAAAAAGGTCAGCGCTTCCACAAATTTTTTTTTTTTCCCAATCAATGTATGTGGAAATAATTTGTCATTTTTTAAATTGTTGCAGAGCAAAACAAATTCCAATCACATCAACCATTATTATGGAGCTTTTCTCATCTACAAATTCAAACGTGTTTGAAGGTGATGTGTTGATGATATATGAACCAACCTGTAACAAGAATTGAGGTTCACCGATCAAAGTAGAATTGGCACATGCTGATCTTATGGACAAAGATGGTTAGCTGACAATAAAAATAAGCTTGAAAAACAATCTTGTATCGTGATTCATGAAGTACTTCACACCCACGAGCAGTGTACAGATCTCGAATTCCAATCACATCAGCCACTATTATGGAGCTTTCTTCACCTAGAAATTCAAATCTGTTTGAAGGCGATGTGCTAGTGTTGTATGGAGCAACATGTAACAAGAATCAAGGTTCACTAAACACAACAAAATTGGAAGAAGAATATCTTGTGGATAGAGATGGCTAGATGAAGACAATAATAAGATTGAACAATAAACTTGTCTCATAATTCATGAATTACTTCACAACCAGGACCATTGTTGATCCAGAGGATTATTCATCTTTAATTTACACTGATCCAATATGGTACAATAGTTATTAATCTATGGTTCAAAGAACATAACACATGTATGTTCCACACATATGCTAAACATAGTGGTGACATATCGCACCTGCTGCGACATACGTCGCACCTGCTGCGACAGACATATCACACTGCTGTGACAGACTTAGCTGCGATAGAATTATCACTTGCTGTGACAGACTTATCGCTTGCTGTGACAGACTTAGCTGCGACAGAATTATCACTTGCTGTGACAGACTTAGCTATGACAGACTTATCACTTGCTGTGACAGACTTAGCTGCGACATACTTATCACTTGCTATGACAGACTTAGCTGCGACATACTTATCACACTTGCTGCGACATCGCGAAGTTAGTGGTGACATCAAACGGTTACGTTACGTGTGACACTATGGTATGGTGCAACATATGTGCATATGGTCATTGCAACGTGTTGTGAGTCAACATGTGCGTGGAGTTAGTAGCAACGTTTCGAGAATATGGAACGTCGTGGTACCATAATGCTTGGGCAGCGATTTGGCTGAATTGCATGGTTCAGTTTTAGCATATGATTGTAACGTTGATAAAGAAGAGAACAGTTGTGGTCCGTTATGGCTCCTCTCGCTAAGTGCTTAAATAGAGGATGCTGGCCACCGTTGAAGAGGGGGGGACTCAGTTCGTTCAGAGCGCAGTACATCGTTTCTCTATTATGCGAAGCTCGAAGAGTTTGCTGTAAAGTGTTCCGATGCTGTTACTGTGGAAGTCGACATTCTCTGTCATACTTTGGCTTTGTTTGCCTTATGAAGGCTGATTGTAATTTCCAGAGAAAGGTCTTAAAGACTTTGTACAACATTCTGTTTATAGTTGCTGAATTTGTTTCCAGAACCATTTTGTACCATTTTTAAGAGATTAATTGGATCGGTACCCATTGGAGAGGGACCCGGAGACGTAGCCCAGTGAAGGGGGTGAACTCCGTTATCAACTTCTGTTTTGTGACTCTCTGATTCTGTGTTTCTTTTATATCTGTTTATCAGTTTTGTTTTCCATCTATTTTCAGCATTTAATTTCTGTCAATGCTGTTCCTTTAATTCACCTGCTGAACACATTCTTTTTAACACAAACTTTTAATGCACACAAGTTGAGGTCCGACGGATTATGTTATGGTATCAGAGCTGGTTGACTGCTTGTGCAAGTTTGTGAATGCTTACCAGATCCAGGTTAAAGCGTGGTGAAGGAGAATTAGTTGAAGAAGATCCTGAGATTGGCTCAAGGAGAACATTCTCAAGAACCATGTCTTCTCCACGAGGGGAAGAAGAAGGACATACAGAATGGGAAAAACCTATTATTTCTGAATCTGAGTTTTTAGAGGCTTTTATGAGAATGAAATCCATGATGGAAATTCTACTCGATGAGCGAGCAGAAAGGAAGAAGAAAGAAGAAGGATCTTCATCCAAAGATGTAGAAGTGAAGAAGGAAGAAAAGGGTAAAGGAGTAGGAGGTGATGGTGATCCTCTTGATACTACTCAAAATTTCTCTTCTTCTCATGCTTCTCATTCACATAATGCTAATGCAAATTCTAATATGCCTTATTTCAAAATGGATGTTAAGTTTGAGTTACCAATTTATAATGGAGATTTAGATGCTGAAAAGTTAGACAATTGGATCAAGCAGCTTGAAATATATTGCAGGGTGCAGGGCATTAATGATGACCCTTCTAGGATTCAATTGGCCACTTTGAGAATGAGTGGAATGGCTCTTACTTGGCGGGAGAGAAAGATTCAGCAAGATCTTCGAAAGAATGGTAAAATTATTTCAGTTTGAAATGAATTCATTGAAGTATTAAGAAAGCAATTTTATCCTTTAGGTCACATGCAACAATTAATAATGAGTTGGAAAATGTTTAGACAAGCTAAAGGACAAAGCATTCAAGAATATACTCATGAATTTAGAAAGAGGGCTATTGCATTAAATGTTGCATTGGATACACATGAAACTCTTCTTAAGTACATTGGTGGTATGCATTCTTATCTGCGACATACCTTGTTGATGTTTAACCCCAGTACCTTGGATGACGTATGTGTTCAAGCTACACATTTAGAAGCTAGGGGTAAGCATGCTAATGATACTTTTGTAAAGAAATCCTTCAAAACTGATAGCAAATCGAAGGGGAAAAAGAAGATGGCTACTGTTAAGAAAGAGGGTGAAACGCCTACATGTTCGCATTGTCAGAAGGGACATGATGTCTCTAAGTGTTGGAAACTTCATCCGGAGTTAAGGCCAAAGAAGTATAGAGGAAACAAAGATAAAGGCAAAGCAAAAGCTACTGCAGTGGTTATTCAAGATTTGGGATTCGACTCAGGTGATGAAACAAAGGTTACAGCTGTCGGAATCCAGGGTAAGAATAAAAGTATCTCACTTCCCATTGATGCAAGTTCAAGTTCTAATTCATGTGCAAGTACAAGTACAAATCTGCCATCTACTTCTAAGCAAAATGATAAAAATAGAAGTGCACTGTTTCATGTTCGTGTCATTACAAATCACACAAAGATTGATACATTGTTTGATAGTGGTTCACAAGTAAATCTGATATTAGAACAAGTGGTTAAGAAATTGCATTTAGTTACTATGCCTCATGAAAAACCCTATCCTCTTGGTTGGGTTGCTAATGATACATGGTTACAAGTTACAAAAAAATGTGTATTGAAGTTTGCAATTACTGAAAAGTTCATGGATGAGGTAGAACTAGATGTAGTACCACTTGACATTTGTGGAATTGTACTTGGGAGTCCATATTTGTATGACCGAAAAGCATTCTTTTATAGAGAGCAGAATAAGTATCATCTTTTTAAAGATAGTGTAGAATATATTGTACGAGCACATAAGACAAAAACCAATCTAGCCATAGTTTCTGCAGGACAAATGAAGAGGTTGGTAAATTCTAGTAAGAACTTTGTATTAATGATGGTTAAGGTGAAAAATGATGAGATCTCTAAATATTTTGAAGGATGTGACCCTAAACATAAATCCAAACTGATTGAAATCATTTTTGAGTATGATGATTTGTTTCAAGATTCGAAAGGGTTACCACCAAAAAGAGAGATTCAGCATGAGATACATTTGCAGCAGGATGTGCCACTCCCGAACATAGCCATGTACCGGATGTCTGTAATGTAGAATGAGGAGATCAAGAAGCAGGTTCAGGAGCTGATTGAGAAAGGGGTCATTTGGCCCAGCACTTCTCCTTGTGGCTCTCCTATAGTCTTGGTTCTGAATAAGGATGGGTCGTGGAGAATGTGTATCGACTACAGGGCCCTTAACAAAATCACCATTAAAAACAGGTATCCTCTTCCTCGCATTGATGATTTGCTTGATCAGTTGAAACATGCAATTTACTTTACTAAATTGGATGTGCGTAGTGGGTATCATCAAATCTGTGTTGCTGAGAATGATGCCTGGCAAACAACGTTTAAAACAAAACAGGGTTTGTATGAATGGATTTTTATGCCCTTCGGGCTTTGTAAAGCACCTGCTACTTTCATGCGGGTCATGAATGATGTCTTTCGACCATTCATTGATGATTTTGTAATTGTATATCTGGATGATATCCTAGTGTTTAGAAAAACCTGGGA
>LPNX010844072.1:427070-466736 GCA_001517045.1 Pseudotsuga menziesii | reverse complement strand
CACTCTCACAATATTAACTAACATATCCTCCCATCCTAACCTACGTCCACATCCTCCCTATCCCTCCTCTGCTAGTACAAAGTGGATGTCAGCTACACTGGATGAACCACACAGAACTTGAGAGCGGTAGCGTCGGCTAACCTAGCGGACCTAGCCTCTCCTAGCAGGCATCCGACTGTCGTCATCACAACAACTTGGGGAGCGTGTCTCAGCACGGCCCTCCCACGACCTCGGGTACCCGACCGTCGTCATCACAACAACTTGGGGAGCGTGTCTCAGCACGGCCCTCCCACGACCTCGGGTACCCGACCGTCGTCATCACAACAACATGGGGAGCGTGTCCCAGCACGGCCCTCCCACGACCTCGGGTATTATAAAAACATAGGGTGGAACACATCCATCCCTCTCAACATCCCGGGTCTATATACCCTATCAAAAACATACTTTGCTGCTATTAGGATTATTGGATTGTGTCATCGTATCATCTTTTTTTGTTTTTTCCGCTAAAGTTTACTGTATAGCAAGTCAGTATTCCACATATCATATCAAGTATTCGACTATCACATAGTGCCAATGTCCTGTGGGTTAGTACTTCACAAATACACATGTATAACAAGTAATTTCACTTGATAGTTAGTTTATCACATCATCATCCTCATCATTATCTCATGTAAACATTTCATTCATCATAGGTACACATGACATATAATAATTCAATTGGCCACATCGTAACATGGTATTCACGTACCGCATCATAGGTTTCACATTTGATAAATGAAAACATTTCAACATATACTATCATCATAAAATACAGTAATTCTATGATAATAAACACATCATAACCGCATGAATGTAGCAACATCATAAACATAGTAACATCATAATCACAATGCCCTAATAAACCTAGTAACATCGTAATCTTGGTCCCATCACATCATAAGTAAAGTTACTCAGATGAGCAAAGTACAAAATAGGTAATAAGCAATAAAGTGCAGTATATCTAACTCATAAATAAGCCTGGTCAAAATATGGGGCATTACACTCGTGGACGAGGTGAACCACGTGAATATGGTTGTCTTGTCCTTTGTATTATTATGTTGTGCATGTTTATTTTTTTACATGATGATGTTAGTATGAATGCAATATAAAGGTTATTGATGGAAAAGGTTACTAAACGTATTTTTACAGACACCTAATTGGGAATAACATCACTTGGACAGTTTAAAGCTTAAAAAAAAAAGATGAAAAAACTTTTACCCATTTTATCTAATTCCGCAACAAGGTATTATGGAGACGTTACAAATAAGAATTACAAGTTTCCTGTTGGAGAAAGCTTGGTGGAAGATTTCAAATGTTGTGCTATGGATTTGTTGAATGTGAACTATTTTGTTTTTATCTTGCATCCATTAACTGTGAGTTCATTCTAACGCTTTGAACCTATGTTCTTGTTATGAATGCACTCTAGTTTATTCTATGAAATTTCCACTCTAAGTAATGAAGGATTTTCATAAACAATGAACTATCTTGTTGTTTATATATCTATTAATGTTCCTGTGTTTTGAAATAAGTAACATCTATCTGTGATTTTTCTTAATGCATGCACAGAAATACATTACTCATTGATAAATGACAACCTTGCTCCCTAGGGATAGGTTAGATAGTTAGTTTTAGTCTCTTGCTGTGTGTGATTTAGATGCGAGTGAGTTAAGACGAGAGGTAAGAACTTACGCATCACATTGTGACTGCTCCTTGTATTTTCTATCAATCTGCATTCTTAGATAGGCACTTGCATATCATACTTAAATTCAAAAGACTAAAATATAGACGATGGACCACGCCGTAACCGGTAAAAAATATTATTTTCTTACTTGACCTACGGTAGCCGGACCGTAAATAGAATGGATTCCCCATACCAAACAGTAATGGCCTAGTTGGGAACGTTTAATGGGGAGAATCCCTAACTGTTGTTACATGCGAATTTCTAGGCATCAATAGTTTTAGGCGCTAGAAGGAGGGCCGCTAGTGCATGAATGGTCAAGGAAACCCATTTCCTCAAAATTATTCCACCGATAACAATTCTGAGAGTAGTTTCTTTCCCAATCCAATTCCGGAAGAAAAGGGTAAAGAGTTTTTGTATCCTGTCGATAATGAAGTAGTTGATGATTTCAGAAGAATTACTAGGGCTTACGTGAATAAGATTGGAGGATTACCAATTATTCCTGTCTTACTGAGAAGAGAATATCGGAAGAAACACCACCCTATATTGGAAGACGCAGTGTTCGTTGAATATTTTGAAGAATTAGTAAAAACAACCTTACAGGAAGTTGTCCAGCCTCCGAATCAATTCATACACCTTATTGTTCATCTATTCATACCCTTGTTCATTAACCACCTCACTCTCCACTTAAAATCATAGAAAACGTAAACGCAAATCAGCCACCTAACCCACCAAATACACCACCTACTTGGAGGGCTAGATCGCCATTAAACCTAGCACCTCCTTTGCATGAATTACCTCAAGCTTTTGAGAAAATGTTGCCTAAGTTTGACCCAAGTGAAAATATTTTGGTAGATGATCATTTGTAAAGCTTTTACTTGGCTATAGAAGGACTATGGGCTGGAGAACATGAAAATGTAGTCTACAGATTGTTCCCTCATACCCTGAAAGGAGCAGCAGCCTCATGGTATTTTGCTTTTCCTGCAAACTCAATCATAGACTGGGATACATTTGAAAGAATATTTAGAAGTAAATATGCAGTCCAAAAAACTCATGTAGCTCTAATGAAAGGGTTATGTGCTTTAAAGAAAGAAAGAAAGGAAAAAGTGCATAGTTTCACTCAAAGGTTTGCTGCTTATCTAAAGAATTTTTATGCAACTGATAAACCATCTGATAAAGTTCTGAGTGAATACTATACTTCATCTCTAGAGCCTGAATTGGCCATGTTTTCCAAGATGTGAGTCAAACCTACATTGTCAAAAACTTATGAAGAAATTGAGAGGGTAGAAGCTGCAAAAGAGAGCATAGAAGATTATCTTGAGAAGTCGAGAGAAAAAACTTTTGAAGGAATGTTGAAAATGATGCAAAAGCTATCTAATAGAGTGATAGATTTGGAAAAAGAAAAGGAGGATCATAAAGCATACAATCCTTACTATAAAAGGAGAGAAGACAACAATCACTCTGAACCTCCTCCACGTGTTCTTGCATCAATGAATTTAATTGAGGTAGGTATGGATAATTTTTGCACCTTTCACCAGCAGCCTCATTCTGAAAAAAAATTCCCTCAATGGATCAATTCAATGACATTAGTAATGAATCAGCTATTGGACTCTAAACTAATAGAAGATGATGAGTAGGAAGAAAAAAATAACCAACCCATAGAAAAAGAAGAAGAGGATTCTTTGTTTTTATGGGACTGTGTCTCGCTTTTTGATACAAAAGAGGAAGGTTCACTGAAATAGGAAGAAACATCAGAAAAAAATGTGACACTGAGAAGTCAAGGTTTGTTGAACAAAGACAATTCGATACTTCCGAAGATTAAGGAATTTCAGGAGAATATGAGGAAAATACAGAAGAACAACATAGATGATAAAAAACTGAATTTACTATTACTAGTCAAGATCCAAAACAAGTCAACATGCTTGCTAAACCTATTGAAGACAAAGTTGATAATGTCAAGGAAAATATCAAAGCACCTGAGATGGGGTACGAAATTGTGGACGAAATTAAAAGGGCTAAGGCAAATATGAGTCATTATTTAAAATGTTTAATGTACCTCAACAAAAGGAGAATTTGTTAAAAGCACTTGAAGTACTAGAGGAAGAGCTTCCCACTAACAACCAACCTATAGAAGAAATTGTTGAAGCAAGTGTGGGAGGTAAGGCTAGGTTTAAAACCCCACCTTTGCTTTTGAATTTTGAGATTTTAAACCATAATGTGCATAATTGTTTAGTAGAATCAGGGTTAGCAGTCAATGTTATCCCACTATCATTCTGCAAGAAGATCAATGGACAACCTAAACCAAGTACGTGGCAAGTTACTCAGCTAGACAGGACCAATGTGAAAGTAGTCGGGGAAATGGAAGATGTTCTGATTTTCTTATGTGCAACTGAAAAGATATGTCAGTACATTGATATTGTCATAGAAAACATACATGATGTTTATGGACTTGTTTTGAATCAGGACTAGTCAGAAAATCTAAATGGATACTTCGCATCAAACTGGTCACATCTGTGTTTGCCTCATAAGGAAAGTCCAAATAAGATAAAATATTAAGAGAGCCCCACATGAAGCATAATGTTACTCAATTGGAAGAAAAAAATGAACCAGTGAATTCTGTATTGAGAAATTATCTAATTGGGCTAGAACCGGGAAACTTCCAAGCGAAAGAAGCTAGCAGTACATCAAACACCCACCCCGATCTCCTTCGATTTTCATGGGCTGATGAAATTGATTGTAAAATAGTAGATGTAGTTTTTTATATGGGTAGGCCTTTTTCTTTTTGCAGTCAAGCCTAGCCCCTCAACTTACAAGCTACCAAATTTACAAGGGTGGGCAAAGAACTCACCACTTAGTGTTTTAGTTCTCAGACTTTATTTTTCTTGGTTTTTATTTTTTTATTATCTTTTACATAAATATACTGATTTGGTTGTTTATTTTTGATTTATTTTATTTCTGTTTGTTTTAGTTAGATTTTGACTGATTTCAATAAAAAAAGAAAACTTTTGGTTGCATGGAGAACATCAGAATTCTGGATTAACTAAAATCCTTGGCTATAAGACTGTGTACTATTGATTTATCTGAAAGAATTTCTTCTAGTTTAGCAGTTTTTCTAATTTGCTATGAACACATTGAAGTCCTACTTAATCCTTGTAAAATAGTTTAGGATCAAAAGGTATGGAATACTATTTCGAGGCTCCATCCATCTCACATTTAAAAATGTCTGAGGGAGTGATAGCAAGGATCCATGGAAAAGAAGTAGGGTAAATAGTATATTATATATAAATTTTCCCATTCCAAGATTTGAAATCCAAAAAGGAAAATAAGAGTAAAAAAAAAAATCTCCTAAGAAATCAATGTGTATCAAAACAATGTACTGAACCATATGAGTACAAAATTGCCAAAGTTCTTCTTCGTCCGTGAGATGAAAATTAAATATATCTCTCATACAAAAGGACACTATGGATAGAAGAGCTTGAATAAAAAAGTCAGAAAGAAAGGCATGCAGGAGGACTAAAAAGGGACAAAAGTCCAAAAGCACAAAAAGTGCAAAATGGCATGGGAATGAGGAAAAAATGAATATTTTTGTTTACCATATGTTACAATCTTGTGGTGTCCAACCTGGAAGCTACATGAAGAAAGAGGTAAAAAATGAAACTCATATTCCTTGCCTCAAAAAAGTTATCTTGACTTTGAAATCTTGGTTTCTATTTTCCTAAATTGGACTATCATCAATGATTAAAAGTACATACATTTTCCATTTGGGAAATCCAGACATCTAGAAGAAATCAACATGTTGGTTTTACTGTCAAACAATCTGTTACTTAGGAAGAAATTGTCCATAGATCTGGGTTCACTAGGTAGTCGCCAATTGTTGCAGCTGTATCATTTTTCCCAAATTTCTAAAAAAAATTGGACCGTCCTTTTGATTTTATCTAGCCCAAGTTTGTTTAATCTTTTTAAACCTTTCCTGGAAGTCCATTTTTATCTGATTGTGAAGTTGATTGTCGGAAGCTCAGTCAATTATTTTTTGCCGATGTTTCAAGGGTCAAATGATATAATTCTATCATTATTTTTTGACAACACCATGGAAACCGTGAAGTCTTAGTTTTATTGAACTCTTAACTTTGATTTGTTTTCAATGAATTTTCACTGTCAGAATTTTATTAAGGTTTGAATCGAGGCATTAGTCCTCTGTGCCACCGATGGAAAGTCATGTTTTTCGCTGATAAGATTTTATCTCCTTTGTTTATTTTTCAAAAAACTTTACTTTTTGACTTTTGGTGTTTCTGTTTTATCACGAGTCGAAGTTTTAGTCTTTAACGACACCGCCATTTCGGAGGCCTTGTTATTTGTCTCATTGACACTGTGGAGTATTTTTGTGTCTCGAGGTGCAGATGAGTTAGTCATTAGTTGCTCCGATTGTTGACAATTTTCTAATGCCGCGGAATCCATAGTTAGTTCGTCTCCCGTCGTTGTGGCTACGTAGTACACTCTCTCGCTGATGCATTAGTCCTTCCACTCGTCGATGCCAACCTTTAGCACTTAGCGGTTTCGATCGCTGACAGTTTTGTGATTCGAAAGTCATAGTTGGTCTGTCTTCTTCCATTGGGGTTGTTTAGTTGGTTTCTTTTCCGATGCTTTTCCAGCTAGTTCCGTGTTTCTATGATCACCGATGATTTTCTATTTTCGTGGAAGCCTTAGTCTATATGAATTCCATCGTTGCGGCTTTTTCAGTAAACTAACCTACCAATTCATTAGTGGTTCTGAGCTCCGACCTTTATTCTAAGTTCCTCTGACGCCGATGTTTTCTATTGCTGCGGAACCCTTAGTCCAAATGGCTTTCATCGTTGTGACAGCTTTGTTAACTATCTGCTAGATGATAGTGTTTCTAATCTCCGATACTTAGTCATTATAGCTTCCGATCACTGATGGTTTTCATTTGATCATGGAAGTCGTAGTTTGTCTGTTTTTCGTCGTTACGGCAGCGTAGCGAACTAACCTGCCCCACCGATGTGAGTTTCCAGCCCAATGCTTAGTGTTCAAAACTATCGATAGGGTCTTCTAGTTGTTTTCATGGGCGATGCAGGTTTCTGTTTTTGGTCAAGTTAGGGATCTCATGATGAGAACGTAGTACAAGGCCTCACTTTTTGATGATTAGTTTTATTAATAGTGTGGTTTACGTTTTGATTGAAAATCTAGATGATCTTGAATGCAGTCTGGATTAATTATAAGTTTTTTTGTTTTAACTGCAAGCGGATTTAGAGGATTTTCCACACCGATCTTGGGGATTGCTGCTACAAAGAAGATATGTCTAGAAGACAAAGCAGAAGAAATGAGGCAATAATGAAGAAGGAGGGATAAATAAAGCGAGGAATAAAGTGATGGTTGGAGATCTCGGCATATCAATAGCAGCAAAGGCCTAGGCTTGGGAAAATTTCAACAGTTACCAAGATGGTCCCTTTTTATAAAAGTGCTCTTAAATCCTAATCTGAAATGTAATGTATTGTATAAATCATGAGCACTCACTAAAAGACAAATTTGTCGGATTAAATGTTTGGGGGAGCCCAAAGGTCACCAAGGGGGCATCCCAAAAGTTTTGTTGATTTCTATAAATAAAGGAAATTTAGATGTAATAAGGAACTTTTTCCTAGATAGTCTTGTGAGATTATGTTGTAAGAAGAACTATTTCCTTTTGCAAGAAGAATTACAAGTTTCATGTTGGAGACAGCTTGGTGGAAGATTTCAAATGCTGTGCTATGGATTTGTTGAATGTGAACTATTTCATTTTTAGCTTGCATCCATTAATTGTGAGATCGTTCTAACTCTTTCAACCTATGTTCTTGTTATGAATGCACTCTAGTTTATTGTATGAAATTTTCACTGTGAGTAATGAAGGCTTTTCATAAATAATGAGCTATCTTGTTGTTTATATATCTATTAATGTTCATGTGTTTTGAAATAAGTAGCATCTATCTGTGATTTTTCTTAATGCATGCTCAGAAATACATTACTCATTGATAAATGATAATCTTGCTCCCTAGGGATAGGTTAGATAGTCAGTTTTAGTTTCTTGCTATGTGTGATTTAGATGCGAGTGAGTTAAGATGAGAGGTAAAAACGTGCACATCAAATTGTGACCGCTCCTCGTATTCTCTATCAATATGCATTCTTAGATAGGCACTTACATATCATACATAAATTTAAAAAACTAAAATATACACGATGGACCAGGCCATAACCGATAAAACCTTTTATTTTGTTACTTGACCTACGATAACCGGACCATAAACCGGACGGATTCCCCATATCAAACAATAACGGGCTAGTTGGGAACATTTACTGGGGAGAATCCCTAACTATTGTTACCTACGAATTTCCACACATCAACAATTGTCTTGATTAATTCACCTAATATTTAATTATCGACCGGGGTTGGTAGGCTTATAGTTGACACAAAATATATGCGAAGGTAGAGGGATTACTATGGTGTTGTGGAAATATTTTAACAAAAAAAAGATTGAATGATCTTTCAAAATGAAAAACCGAGTCAAACTCCTAAGAATTCAACTATTAAGGTAATTGAACTGGAACAGAATAGCAAATCACAGTATCAAAAATACACTACTCTACTCTATAAACAATTACTAGAGAATATATACAATACTACTTCTACACAAGAAAAAACTACTCTTTGTAGTAAGGTTTATTAAATAATTTCAAGAACTAATTATGCAAAGAAAGTTTATATTGGAAACATAGCAACAACAATTAGATTCATAAATTATTTTATAATAAAGTAATTTTAGACTGAAAAAGGATATTATGAACAACTAACTTCTCAAGTCAAAGATTAGGATGCAAGGAAGATCTAACTTATAAGTGAGTAGAAAACTTAATAAGAGAAGAAAGTAGAAAACTTAACAAAAATAACTTTGAATTATATCCTACAAGTCTCTTCCGGTAATCACACAGTGAAAAAGGAACAATTCCTACTCCTATGGACAATCTACAAAGGACTAGTATACTTTCCTAAGGATAAAACATCTAATACTAAGTTTTACATGCAAATGGATAAATCAATCCAAAGGAATGATTACAAAACAATACAACAGTGTTGGTTAAAGAAATTAGAAACAAACAAAAGAAACAAAACATAACTTAACTGAAAACATGTTCAAGGTGAAAGGATAAAACTTTAATAATAATCTAAAACAATCTAACTTTTAGTCTTAATTTTAAATAGGACTATCATCTAACTATTAATGTCAAAGCATACTTTAAAATCTAAATAAACAGAGCTTTAAATAGGTTCAAAACACATTTAAAACACTAAAAACAAAACGAGGGACTCGATGACAGAATGCACTGCAGCTTTGAAAGGGGTCTCTTAATGATAGTTTAAATAGGTTGTCCAAATGACAATCTCTATGACTAAAATAATAGAAAATAACTTAAATGATCTAAAATTCAGCTAAATTTGTGCACATGCAAATACAATGCATAGAGGCAGTAAATAAACCTACTTAATGATCAAATGTGACAGCGAAATAATCTTAAACTAATTCATAAAAAAGAAATCATTGTGTATTACACTAAGAAACGAACTTGAATTTAACTTAAATGAACTTATAACAAAAAGGAAATGAATAGAATTGAATCTATTATAACTTGATTAAAGAAATCTATTTTATATACTTGTCAATATAAAACTGAATAGTAAAACTGGAAATGAAATGTTTGGAAAGTAAATTGAAAGCAAACTATGCATACAACTAGCTATTTAACTTCAGAAATAAAACTATATTAATGCATTACAGAAAACAATGAAATTAACATTTATAATAATTTTAATGAAAACAAACTAGAAAACAAACTATACTAACTCCAAAAGAAAAGATAACGAAATTACACAAGAAAAGAAACCATTGGTTGATGACCATTGGTTGATGAGGAGACCTCTGAGCAATCAGGGATGATTCGTGGCTAACGCTTACACGAACACAGTCATGAACAACATGTAATATTACTCTCGCATATCCTAAATATTTTTGTAATTACGAATGTTATTGTACTTGTTTCTCGCGTGAGGAGCTCAAGGCCAAACAAATCCTTGCAGCTTATATATGTTGATTACCTAAATAGAAACCTTAGGATACTTAAAACATTGACACAACTTAAGGTTCGGAAGCTAAATCCAATAACTTAAGGCTCGGAAGCTAAATCCAATAAGGAGAAAGGTTAAACGCTAGTAAAACAAAAAACTCTGAAGTTTTAAATTTTGATGGCTAAGGGTCATCTTGGTTGATGGCGGTACAAAAAAAGAGGCAAGTCGTACTCCTCACTATTTGTTTTGAGCTAAAAACCGTAGGGCTTTTACTTGTAGTTTCAAGGCATGTGCTCATGAGGCAAAAGGATGAAGGAATTGTTATGCGAGCTATTTTTTATTTTCTCGTAGATCCAAACTAGTTAGACATGTACTATCCTTAAACAACAATAAGTACTTGGAGGACACCATATAGAGAGAGCTTGGTATTTTGTTTAGAATAAAATACTATATTATATATATATATATATATATATATAGGTGAGATAGAATTATCCTATCAAACCATATATATACTTATGGAGTTGCACTAAAGGTTCCTATAAATAGTATTAGGAACCGAACTAACACTATCTAATATTTATAAAAAAATAACCATATGTATATAATTATGACGACGAACCAAGAGAGACTTGGTCTTAGTGATACATCCTGCTCGTTTACCAAGTGATACATCCTGCTCATTTATAACGAGAGCGAATAGTAATTGCAATTTTGGGGTGGATATGTAGGTGGCGCCTCCTCCTTATGGGGGGAATTAATCAAAATATAGGAAGAATGACAGTTTTTGTGGGGTTTCCTTCCCACAGCACAAAACACCCACTCACGTTACCTAGGTTTTAGGACCTCACAACAGAGCCCAACGGTAATCAAGGCATGTCCATTCTTTTTATAGTATAAGTAAGACAGTGGAAGGGGATAGGGGACGCCTCCTCTATTCATTTAGGTTTTGGAGAAACTAGAATGGGCTTGGCTTGAGAGGAATCCCGCCTTTGTGCATATCACAATAAGAATGGATCTGTGGTCGGAAAAAGGAGATTTTATCCTGACCGAAGGGAGAAATAATCCAGGAGTTTATGCGAGATGGGTATGCATTTCAAACCTTTGACAGCGTGCTAATTAAGGGTTGATATTCATTTCTCACAGCGTTATTATGTGTTAGATATCTGGAATCTTATGAGAGCGTTTTGGTTTTGAAAATGAACTGATTCCACTCCATCGATATGGATTTAATGTGGATCTAACCTAGCATTGTTGATTTATTTTAATTTTGACTTCATACCAACGATGGGTTTTTGATAATGAATGGACCACTCTTCCATCGATTTGGATTTAATGTAGATCTGAATCAGCGTCTTGGTTTAAATTGTAGATATGATTTATTTATTGTGTTTTGGTGTTGTAAAGCTTTAGATCTATGTTTTGTCTTGCAAGATCTAGAATAGTCGGTGTTTTCGTTGTTTACCTGTTAATTGCTTGCATATATTCTTGCCAGCGATTATGGTATACATTCGGATCTGCGCTTGTGGGTTGCAAGATCTAGAGTAGTCTGCGTTTTAGTTTACATGTTAAATTCCTTGCCCATATATTTTCCGGAGACATGGTATCGATTTGTATTTGCGTCCTTGTTTATAAGCTCTGGAAGCTGAGATTTATTCCTTCACTTCCAAACATTTCTATGTTATTTGTGATCTGGAGCTCGATAGCGTGCGTTTTTCGCCTTTGCAGATCTAGAATTAGAAATTAATCATCCTTTGCCAACGATTGTAAATCAGAGCTAGGGCTTAGGCTGCCAACCATTGTAAAGTGCTTCCTTGTTCCCTTGAAATCGCGTTTCAATGGTTGTGGGCTTTCTTTATTTTGGGTGGACATTGTAGTCTTGTCATAAAATTCGAATTCGAGTTACGATTTTTGGAGAGGTGCTTGGTTTTCTCCGGTAAAGTACATCTCAGAATTTTATGTTAGTGTCTCACCTTCTAGGTGGAGTGAAATAACCGCCTACTTTGATTTACTCAGTAAAAATTTATGGAAAAAGAAAGGAAGGAATTTCAAAAATATATATATTCTTTCTTCAAAACAAACACCTCCTTGATTGGACCGAAGTACGTATCGCTATTAGGAACCATAATGTTTGGAAATATTGCTATTTTATCTTCTTTGATCTTGTTTGGGTAGGATGAGGATATGCATGGTTTTAAGGGGCAATTCTTAGAGAATAAGCTAAAATCTTAGTAAAATAAGATGAAGAGTTCTAGCAAGACCAAACAAGCTTGGGCATTTCTATAAAAGTCTTACTTCCAAAGGAATCTTTGAGAGGATTGTTAAACTCAGTTTATTGAAGAGATGTATTGCTAAACAAATATTGGAAATGCGCATAACTTAATGGGTCTCTGAATGATTATTGATTATGCAAGATTTCTTAGCTTCATCTCCGATGTGGACTTTTAGTCCCAAGATCACGATTATATATATCTGAACTTAATTTCGAATTGACCTTATAATGATTGATATATCTAATACCGAGTCGACAATGATTAAGTATTGTTGTTGTAGAGTATGGTTTCCACCTCATTATAATTTATACCCTAGCCGCATTTTGGGACTAGGCATAGATATACCTTTTGATAGGTTAAAAATTTGGAACATATATGCTGTATAGTGTAATTAGTCTCTGTAAGTGTCGGTTGTACAGAGATGTCCTCCTAGTTATAAGCATACTTTTCTTTGTAGGCCCCTTGAGTACAAGGGTAATTGAGCTTAACACTTTTGGAGCTTCATTTATAAGAAGTCTGGCAACAAGAGTTGTTGTGGTTGTAACTATATTATTTTGAATAAAAATTATACAGCATGACAGTTTGGTGGACATAGCACATGGATTGGGTGAACCACGTATATTGGTGTCTCTTTTTTCTGTGTCCTATGTTTTCATTTCATTATATTGTATTGTGTATTTAAAGTGTTGTTATTAATTGATTTAATATGGTCAAGAAAGCTATCATAAAGTTTATTCCTCACACTAATATTGATTAAAGTTCCATAGCAATGAAATGTTTGAGCAATAGTTATTTTGAACCACATTAAGATATTGTTATCAATACCACTAATGTACTATTGATTGGAAATGGTAAATAATTGACATTAAAAGCGTATCCCTCATGCTTCATTTAGTTAAGAAATAGGAAATGAATAGTCTTTAAGTTGATCGAGTTACAATGAAAGGTTATGCCTTGTAAACTTTGAGTATGCCGAAATTAGATTGCTAAGTGTACTTCCTTTTATTTCTTTCCCTAAAAGGCGAGTAAGAGTAATACCAGATTAAAATGCATGTGTCGTAAATAATAAAAAACGCTGTGAATACATATTGATAGTAAGACTCAATATGATAAAGGAACGTCTTAATAGTAGAAATAGTTTGGGTGCTTATAACGAAGGTATTAGTTCTTATAACGAGGGTAAATAACCATTTAAGATGATTGTCCAAAGACGGAATAGATTTTGCAATAAGAAGGAATTTTGGGTTGCTAATATTGGTTTGTTACACAACAGAACATAGATCTTCTATTAAAAACAAGAGCCACGTGGTGGCAATGTCCCCGATATTGCCACATGTGATACAAAGTTAATTACGATTATTTGGTGTTAAAGAAAACAATTTATTTTAATCTTCAACATAAATTTACATCGATGGAAAAATTAAGTTTTAAAAACTTCTTGTTTCAAATGCATATTTGATATACGGCATGGGAATTAAAAAAGTATCAACCAATGCATTGAACAAGTTGTTGTAGCTGTGATCTTGGTCTTGCAACATTGTTGTAGACATAGACTTAAACAAAGCGCAGTCCAAAGAAATGTCACTTGTGATTGATGTAGCTGAAGTATGGATACACATTGGCCATGAAGGGACCCCGTTATCTGACAAAAATATGGGTATTTGATTCATGGTGTCTTTCATATCGGTTATGAAGGCTCCATTAGACGACAAGTAGCCAGTGGTAACACCCAACGAGTGAGTAGTAGAGACGTTGATTATACTCTGAAAATTGATCGCAGTTTATACACTTATTTCCACCCTTGATGTGTATAGGAGATTCAATATACTTGTGATGCCTAAACACTACCTTTCTAACCCTTATCCCTGAGCACCATTGTCGAAAAAAGTTGGAAATGTTTCCAATTCCTTCATTTCTATTATTTACACTTCTCATTAGATATCAAATCCATCACTCTATGGCCTTACATCATCCATGGAATTACCCATTGCAACATTATATAATAGAAAACCCATGACACCATTACATTACCCAAAATCCTAAATATAAAACGAGACTTTATTGTAGCTTCGTTGCTCATTCTTTGATCTGCATATTCCTTCTCGTATTTCCTTCTTGCTCTTGCTTCTACTACTTTGTTATTCCTCTCTCTTTTCTCTTATCTCATACTTCTTTATATACTTGTGGAGCTACGTCCAAAACCATTGTGATTGATAGGGATTTCTGAAACTCCCCCTACTTTACCCATGCTTATACCCGCCATTTATGATCCATTCCAAAACAAGGATCCAATTGTGAGTTAATGACAAGTCATATCCAAATACATGCTTCATAAAATGGAAACATAGATAAAAGTGAACAAGGATCCAATTGTGAGTTAATTACAAGCCATATCCAAATACATGCTTCATAAAATGGAAACATAGATAAAAGTGAACAACTTGGCCTTATTAAGAGACAAAACACAAAATATTAATTAATAATTTTCAAATTAATTACCATCTTAAAAAAGGGAATGTAATGATAGCCTTCTCTTAAAAACTCAATTTAAAGGTTTGCAATGTTAGTGAAAATGAGTGTTAAAAGGTATTGCAAATGTTAAGGGTGAAGAGATTTTGCGTATCCATATATAAAGTTAATGAGAGTTATATGTAACATTATAAAAAATATAATCTTGATTAGTGAGTAGGCAATTGATTTATTATTGATTTTTTTAAATATATTTATTAGCTTAATAGAGAACATTTATAAAGTTTATGAGAGTTATATGTAACATTATAAAAAATATTATCTTGATTAGTGAGTAGGCAATTGATTTATTATTTATTTTTTTTAATATATTTATTATCTTAATAGAGAACTGTGTATTTAAATAATTGCTAACATAAATCAATCAAACCATAAAACATAGGATCATAAATCAATTCAAAGCAATTGACTTGCAAAACTCTTGCTGTTTGAAAAACACAAAATATCCTATTAAAACAAGTCTGCATCTACCGAGGTAACTAAAATACATAAATAGGTTAGGTCTAGATGCCTTGAAGGTTGTTTTCAAATTTCTAATTGGTGTCTAACCTTGCGGTAGACCAAAGGAAACTTGATTTTGGAATCCTCAAATTGCTTGGTCTTCTCATGTTTGTAAAGCTCTTTGGGAATGGTGGTTGTCTTAATAATCTGGATGCAGGGATAACGCACCCTGTGATGAGAACCCAAATCATCATACATCTGTTCAAGAACAACATTCAATGTGGCATCTCAGTATTCCGTGTACCTATTGTGGTAACCAGTTCTACTCTGGTAGGGAAGCCAGATACTAAAATTCTCGATCGTTGTTGGATTTTTCTCAAAGTTCTATAAATAGATCAAACAAAATCTATGAGTCTCCCAATGCAAAATTGAAGTGAAATTGAAGTGGATGATTTCACAACAATACAATGTCAAAACTCATACCTCATTAATGGCAAGTATTTGACCATTACTCTTCTTTACTTTCTTCAGCTTTCTCAAAAAAATACTTTAAAAATCAAAAGGTCACTCACCAAAAACTAGTTAAAATCCACTTAACAAAAAAAAGAGATAATTTATTGGTGTAAGTGGATAAATTAATATTAAAAAATTACTCAACGTCAATAGAAGACTAGTAGAATAAACCTGAGAGAAAAAACAGGTAGCATCACTAGCAAACCAAAAAATTGTTCTTCGAATATACAATCCACTGAAGATGTCATGTTTGGACACAAAACCTATTTTCTATGCTCTTGGTGGACCAATAAAATGAAATAATACTCACAAAAACTTCGACTTAGCTCCTACTTCATTTGCAGCCCATAGTTTCATTCAGAAGATCTTGGGATGTTCATCGGTTGGTGTTGGCAAAGACTGTCCAACAACCTAGTACTGATAAAAACATAAAAAAGAGAAACTCAACTAAGAATAAATCATAGGTGGGGCACCGAACTTCAATATATAACTGCTTAAATTAACTATAAGCACTAATTGTGAAGGCATTGTCACTTCATATCAAAACAAGAGCCACAAGAGCCACCGGGTGGCAATGTCTTGCATTATTGCAAATTAGTATTTTTGGAATTTGCAAAATAAACATTTGAATTATAAATAAATTGCACTATGGTTAGTTGGTGTTTTACTTTGAGCTATGGAGAAAATTGAATTATTTATGGAGTTATATATTTATCTTCTCTGATCTGGGATCTTTGAATTAAAATTTGAAATCAATGATTTCAAATATTTGATTCAAAATAAAAATTACAACAAGCATATAAAGTGGTTGGGTGGAGGCTTAAAGAGGAACAATGGTAAGTAAACCATTTGATACATCATTCACATGTTTATATGTTTTTAGGTGCTATATGCATCTCAGGTTGTATATATTCCAGTACATTATTTTTAGTTTGAAAAAGTTACTACTTGGACAAACTCACTTCATTTTGTTTGAAAACTCTTCTAAAACTTATAAGGAATTTTGGAATTTTTCTAAATTCGTAGTTTCACTTCATTCACGTGAATTTCCATTATAAAACTTTAATAACTATTACTAACTAATTTACAATTTGAAGATGACTTATAATTTGGAACAAATGAACAATAAATCTATTCATAATTGGAATATAACATATAGCATAATTCCAGGAATTCCATTTTCAAACAAGTGCCTTCAAGTTTAGAAGTTCAAAATGTATTCTTGAACTTTCCAATTTACAGACTTCTAGGTGAACAAGATTAGAATTTAAAAAGTAGTCCTATCACAAACTACAGCCATAAACTCAAAATAATTGTAGGGAATGTCCCAAATATTGTATTGCCAACCTATTCTAAAACTCAAAAAATCAGTACTATTCTTACCTAAATAATCTGCCTCGGTGCCATTAGGAGACCATGCTGTCCATATTAGAGAACCAGGAGCCAAAATATCTGGCTTTACATTGTTCTCCTGAAACTTTAAATCCTTAACCTTTGGACATCTAGAAGAATAGAATGCTACCTTGGGAGCTGTACCTTGATATATGGGCTTCAACCCATTTCCAATGGAAGATTTTGATTCAAGTCTTGTGATTTGACCTGATGGATCCCTTATTGTTGATCTATTATAGTAATCGACAAGAACCTTCAGCCACAAACAAATAAACACTCAGAAATATATAAAAGCGCATGCTAGAATCAGTCTGCATAGTGTACTGATTTCTTGAAAATGATAAAACCTAGAGAGACTATTTCCTTCATTGAAAGGAAAACTACAATTAATATTTACTAGGGACTCCATAATACAGTCTCCATTTAGCAGTTCAACCCAAATATGTTTATATTGTAAATTATAACAATTCTTGGAATTCCCACTGAAACAATTCCTGGAATTCCCACTAGAGCTGGATCAAATTTAGCTCATGGAGATGGATTCTCCATAGCAAGGATGAACCCAACTGCACCTAAAATCTTGGGAGTTTCTGATAGGCGTCTTAAAGATGCAGCTCCATATGCAAAGTTGTATGAATATACACAAACTAGAATTTTACCTCAATCAACAGTCCCAATGGTTTTTGATATGCTCGAAAGTTCACTGGATTCAGTGCCATTGGTGATACGAAAGGTTGTTTAAATCCACCTTCAGAACATTTTGCATCCACTGTTGATTTAAATCAGCAGCCATGATCTATTTCTCACAGGTTGCAAGTGGTTTTGAAACCCACTCTTTTGAAATGAGAAGTGGTTTTGCACAAGTCTCTATAAAGACCAGAAATAGCGAGACTTGGGTGGTGATTGACAAAACTTTAGCAAACTGCTAAACCTAGCGAAAGACTTCCAAATTATTATTGGGAAATAACTAAATTTCATTATTTAATTCTATGGAATGGGTAATTTCAGGGATTGCTTAAATACCATTTGTAGTCCTTTCTCGAGTGGCTAATAACCCCACTTGGAAACAACAAAGCAATTTTTTTTAATTGAAATCCATGTACAACATAGTCATTATAACAAACACAATGCAACTTATTAGTTGGATAATAAATCTTAAGTTTT
The DNA here is from genome assembly GCA_001517045.1 of Pseudotsuga menziesii. Taxonomy (NCBI): domain Eukaryota; kingdom Viridiplantae; phylum Streptophyta; class Pinopsida; order Pinales; family Pinaceae; genus Pseudotsuga; species Pseudotsuga menziesii. The sequence goes on along the minus strand of LPNX010844072.1, from coordinate 448,600 downwards.
TATCTATTTTTTATATTTTTAATTCATTATGTTAGAGTATGAAAATCTAGTGAAAGTGTCTCCCTTCAATCACATTCTATATAATAACAAAGTTATGCAAAATATTTTACCACAAATGTGTTTATATTACATCCATTATTCATCTTGCAATATCTGATTTAGTTTCTCCAATAGATGAACGATTATACAAATTTGGGTCAAATAAATGAGCTAATTTAACCAATTAAGAGAAAACAACACATGAATTCCTTCTGATGATCTTTTCTAGCGAATTTCATCTTTTACTTATGACCGTTATTTAATACACCCAACCATAGCTGTCTTACAGAAACTACCACCTACTAAATGTTTATTTTCAGAAATCATCTTGGATTTTACCTTCCCACATTTTTAATAGTGCCAAAAACAAAACAAAAATTAAATATATTTTTCAATCTAAATAAGCATGTTCTTGCTTCTTTGCTTCTTTTTTATATGGCCAAAATTGTAGGTTGTGGAAGAAAACATAGGAAGCCCGTGCATCAAAAATCAAGAAGATCAAACACAAGGGTTTTATGTTATATTTTGCAGCAAAATTTGCACGATTTGGGATTTTTTAATGTTAATGAGGGAAGAATGGTTTTAGAAGCCACCAGCAGTATGTTTTCTCCTATGGATCTGTCATACGAGAGTCTGGAATATTATGTTAATTATTATTCTTGTATTGTTCTATGGAAAGCTCAACCATAGTCTCGTTAAAAGCTACAGGGCTATTAAAACAAAAAACAACACACAAATTTTAAAGTTTAAAGCAAAAATATATTAAATACATACATATATAGATAGGTTTTTTACCTAAAATGTGTGACACTGTTTATATCACCATCCTGTCAAACATTTTTTTTTAAAGTTTATGACAGAAATATATTAAATACACATATAAATAGGTTTTTTACCTGAGATGTGTGGACACTGTTTATCCCACCATCCTGTCAAACAATATAAAACAAAAAACAGAGGAAAGAGTCATGTCGTCTTAGTATATGAATAAAATGTCACTAAATACTCCAGACAAATCTTTGTTATCTATGAATGTTAACTTTCCAGATATGGTAATATTTTTTCTAATAGAGTCCACTTTGAGGAGCTCATGGATTGCTTTTGTAGCGGACATATAATGTAAGATCCCCCTCGCACCTTGAATACCCAAGAGCGACTACGACTAGTAAAAATAGAAAATGAAACATAAGTGCATCCTCAAGGAGTAGAAAGCCTCACGAGAAAGAGGTTACACCCACCCCTAGAATTAATCAAGGGCACTTGAGACATTCTTCCTTGAAGAACATTATATGTATGGCTGGGATACACATTTGGGTTATGTATTATCTAAATAACATGTGATGATTACTCATAAGTTGAGACATCACGTCATGAAACAATCGCATACATATATAATGTTAAATGTGGAACACTACTTTTATATGGAAGAAGAATACATAAACGAATATATATATATGTTGGAGATATACATATATGTATATGAGAAGAACATGTGAGGTTAGATATAATCAATGAAGTCATAAGGCGAACCCAACCCCATATATATAGTGTGGAACCCTATACACATAAATAATGGGGAACAATATATATATGTATATTTATATATATAAATGGAGAATAGTATGTATGGAAAATATACATATATATTTGATATGGGTATTTATATACTACATTAGTAAGCAGCTGGTACATGTACATGCTAGACACTCTCCCCTTTATTGAAATAAACCTGTATAAAGATATCTTGTGTTTTGGGATTTTTAGTACCAGTGTTTTTGATCGAAAAGTACAGGACAGTTTTGTTGAGCCTATATATTTATGTTCAAGATCACCATTTGTTTTAGAATTGAGATTGGGGCTTTCTATCAGCATTTGTAGAAAACGTTGTTAAAGATGATGATGGCAAGAGCTAAATAAAAGGGCGTTAGAGGACCTTATTGAGTGACTATTTGTAGTTATTGCAATATGATAGATTCAGATGAAGACTATTTTATTTGCATAAGTTCATCTGTAAAAATATACAGAATCAGTGCATATTATATTTTGTTCATAATATGGACATTGAAATCGCACTGTATTGCATATTACAAGGCATGATTCTTGTCTATAATGCAATCTAGCGCAAAATTATAATAGTTCAATTGAAATCTGAATCCATTGTTAGAATGAAGAACATTCCAAGCATGAATTCAGGCTTGTAGGAGGTTGAGCTTCTTCAGCCATCTACAATGAAATCTTGAGTAGGATCGAAACTCTGTCTAGGTTGCTATGATGCAGTCTAAGACTCTTGCTGTTTTCGGGTGGTGCAATGTATCAGAACATCACCTTCAGAACAAGAGTGAGCATATAAAGCAGATATGACCTAGGGGCGAATACAGATATCACCCTATTTGACTCACGATGGTCCCCACTGCCCTCTCTCTAAGGGAACCGATGTACTATATTTCAGAACATCTTACACGTTCGATTTGCCTGCGCTGACCAAAAACTGGTCTCGAATTGAACGAATCTGCCTTGGGAATTATGCTTTTAATGCCGGAACTAATGCTTCTTAGAATTCTGCAGAGGATCTTTAAGGAATTTATTGCAGCCCGGATTATAAGAAATTAAACATGAAGGCGCTATCGGAAAACGCCTGGACTTGGGTCAATTCTTAATGAGGCATTATTACTGATTCCTTTTTTTTCCTGCAAGTAAAAGCCCCGTTATTTTAGGTCGCCAATTTCAGGCGTTGATTACTCACCTAGACTGAAACTTTTGGGCGTTACTGAAAACGTTACAGAAGTCTGCAAGCACCTAATAATAGAAGCGCTAGGGCATAGGTGAGGATATAACTTCTGGCAGTGGGAATGCCAGGGGGGGGGTGGTCATTTGAAAAAGATTGGAAGACCCAAGGGTAAGGGGATGAAGATTGGGAGGGCGGATTGTACATTAACCTTTTCTGCGCTGCTTTACCGGGGAAAGGTGGTTGAACATCATCGTTCCATCATCCATGCTGGTATTCGTTGCTTTCAGTTCGTAGAAAGGAAAGATGCAGGCTATACCCCGGAGGATGCATCTGCGTTTTTCAACACCAGATTTGTGAAGGCACTCACCGGTATCAAGGTTTTATTTTTTCCTGAGTGGTTAGTGCATATATGTGTATACTCCAGAACTAATATATCACGCTGTGTTTGGTTATTGTCTATCAGAGCTAATATATCACGCTGCTTGTGTTTATTGGTTATTGGAGCTAATTTAGTGGAGCGCTCCTCCTGGCTGCGTGTTGTCTCAAGGTTCAAAACCAAGTCTGGTTAAAGATAGCTGCGGCTCACCTGTAGGTCCTTGATACTTAATTACCTGATATATTGCGTCTTGTTTAAGATTGGGATAAGAGAATCGTATGTCCCACCCTTGTTATTTTAAAAGCTGCGTTGGATCTCCAGAAATCCTTTTCACACGTAGAGTATGACTGTGTTTTGCATAAACTTCATGCCTAGAAGTCAGAGCTCGATTTTTTGTAAACCCCGCTGGTCTATAACCGGCATATTTTCACAACGCATTTCCCCCTCCAGGCGGTTGGTGCTTCAAGGGTCCTAACTCGCATTTTTTTTTGTTTGTTTTAGAACGTCCCTTCCAAGCCTGTCATATGGTAATTCCTGTACGGCCTAGCGCCCATAAACCAGGAACGTCCCTTCCAAGCCTGTCAGATGGTGATTCCTGTACGCCCTAGCACCCATAAACCCTATCCTACGGTTTTTGGCTTAGAGCTAGTGGATTTTACGGGCTAACATTGAAGTCCTATTATAAATTACAACCTCCTCATCATTCGTGATGCAGAAACAATTTAGTTATAGTCCTGGCAGATTGGATGACAGGGCACCAGGTTTGGAAATGTAAACTGGTTTCTATGAAAGGAAGAGCCATATGAGAGTTGCTCGATGGGAAAACGCATTGGGGATGCGTCCCCATGGCTTTATGCAGGAAGGTATTTTCAAAAACTATTTTTATATATAGTAGCTAGCCACTTATTCCGTATCAAAACTAGGGTATTCTTCAGTACCGACCGTGTTTGTTTTATTGGACCCTTGGATGAAATAAGGATCCACAGGGGGTGGAATAAAGGGAACATCCCTTCAAATCTCTAGTTGAGAACTGTCCTATTGTTTTAGATTAATTATCTATCTACTTTAACCAATACGGGTTATGAAGGGAGGGGAAACCTATAAATCCTGTTCGCTGTAAGAACTTATCTATAACAGAAACTGTTTGATGTAAGGTTGGGTAGGCACGGAGTGGATGTATATTCCAGTTTTAATTTGCCGATTTAATTCTAGAGATCAGTCCCAGCAAGATATGCTCTATGGATGGCGTTTATGTGGTTTAACCCTTGTATTTTTTTAAAGGAATCAGATCTATAAGATCTGACTTATATGTCCGCAGAAGTGTGAGGATTCTGACCCTAGAAAAGAATTGTATGCAGAAAAGGTTTGTTTTAGGATTTTTGGAAATATACATACAGGGTTGGATTATTTCTCTTCTTGCGCTTTAGTCAAGGTTAGCGGATGCCTTTGAAGGAAGAACCAGGGTTGCAGTAGGAAGTGCAGTGACATCAAGATAATGGAAGGAAATCATGAGACTCCTTTTTCGTTCTTGTAGAACCTACCCAAGGAAATAGGAGTTGAAATTAATGTGGCATTGAATTTTTACAGTCCCGTAAACTCTTGTGGTGAGTCCTTCATCTATTAGCATTGGTGTCGAAGGGTTCTGTGAATCCGAGACCTCCTGATGTCCTTTCGCTTCCAGTTTGCAATTTACAGCACAGGATCTCTTGCTGCGACCGATCCCAGATGTTGGAAAACGCTTAAGTCAAGCTGTGCTGAATTTGAACAGCAGATGTGTACACTAATGTAATATCTTATTGTTTCTTTCTTAACAGAAAATTAATGGAGGCTGCGCAGACTCTATGAGCTTATCCAAATATGCCTCTGTTTATGAGGGCCTCGGGATAAGGTTCCTATTGTTGTATGAGGAACTGATGACACATTACTTATGTTGTAGAGTGTACAACTTGATCTGTGAACTTTTATGAATAAAGAGGTGAGCCTGACGTTTGGTGGACGTAGCCTCGGGATGAGGTGAACCACGTACATCGGTGTCTTTTTATGTTTTCCTCATGATGATTTATTTCCATTTTTCTGTGTGTTGTAATGTTTACTTCCTTAATGTGATTTCTCTACATGTGATTATGTTCTGCCAAAAGACTGTAGTGCTGTAAAATGATAATCGAAGAATTGTTGTGTTATCTTAAGACTCTATAAAATGATAGACGAAGAATTGTTGTAGTTATCATAAGACTCTATTATATGCCTAAATGAGGATGCAATGCTGGTGGGCCTAAATAACGCGGGTGTTTACATTAAAGAAAATTGTCAAATAATCGTTCTTACAATGCACCATGGTTTCTGACATAATGGTTATGGGATTTCTTTTCAAGGTTGCCGCTAACAGTCTGAACCCCCTTTGAGTAATAAAGGTACACACAAAAGAAAAGAAAAGAAAAACAAAAAGCTCTACCTCCTTTTCGCACATAATGGCATCATGGGTTAAGAGGGACACTACATATGGTATCAGAGCAAAAAGGTTAAAACGCTTGGACCTGATGGACTCATCGACATGCAGGTATGTTGTGAATTATGTGATTTAACTATGGGATAGCATAATACAAGGAAATAGTGCTGAGCTTTCTGCACGGCCTCTGAGGATTATGTGTAATGCATGGAGTAAGTTGCATGAAATGAAAGGCTATTTGTTTGAATCAGGCTTGTTGTAAGGTATACTTAAGTTGTCTTACTTACACCTTTATAAGTGGAGTATAGGTTGAATTTGTGATTAATAAGATTGGTTGCATCAAGGAAAGATATTGAAGAGAAATTAAAAGCCTTGTAACATACACAGGTCGTAGTCTAACAGGAACATGTTATCTTCTAATTGTTATAAGGATAAGATGCGACTTATTTTTGGGCAAAAATTTTGTGAGTAGGTAATGCAGATGCGCATGGCTACAAGACGCAGCACCACATGAGGACCAGGCAAAGATGGAATCCTCAGTAGAAACGGTAACATTGGGAGTCTGTATGATTCCCTGCTTGTTATGGACAGGTTACGAGGATGGTAACATTTGAATTAATTAAAATTTCATAGCTTTGATAATTTGTCATGTTGAGAACATTCTCTATAAAAAGTTTTGGAAAAAAAAAACTCTAGTATAGTAGCTAATTATAGAATCTTTTGGGATGATCTATATATGCATCGAGTTATGTTGAATGTAAATGTAAGCTACTCAGGTAGAAATACCTTGATGATAAGCCATGGATCATGGGGAATGTCAAGCTATCACATCGATACGGTATCGGGCGATATTGATATGAAGGCACGAAATTTGTGTTTGAGGAGGAGCTTCTTGGGCTCTGGAAGAAAGAATATGTCAAGTAGGTATTACGATATTTCATGTATGTTACGGTAACTCACAAAGCATTGGGATTTTGCAGGTGGTAATTTTGGAAGTCCTAGTTGGACCACAATGGAATAATCGAATGTAAGTTAATTAGATTACCTATGGCATCTGGCTAGAGTATAGCCAAGTGAAATGGTAAAGTATCTTGATCTTAAAAGGATAATGCTCCTGATTATATTGCACTGAATATAGAGACTTGTAACTAAGATGTAAAATGGTGGCAAGTAGCCGCTTAGAGTTGATGATTGTCGAATGTCCGAGTTTTACAAACCAAGGATTCAAGTGTGGAATTATATGGTTTATACTGACATTGCAGGTTTCACCATGATGATGACGAGTGCTACTATCCGCGTGCACTACGCCTACATAAATAAGTGCGCTTGACTTGCGCAGAAAAGTGTAAGGGTTAATTCCTGGATAATTTACAAGGTTATATCACTCATTTAAGTGATGATTAAGCCGCTGCAACTTTAAATAATAAAAGTTGTGAGTTATTAACGGATGTTTTGACTAACCATACAGCCGACTCACAAGTCGGGACAATGACGGTAAAAGTCATGAGAAAGCACCTAGCGGTGTCCATTATGATTGGTAAAGTGGAAATCTATACTAAAGAAAATTTGCATGTTGCGGGAGCACCATGGTGTTAGGCAAGTGATTGCCGCGTGAGCACATTGGTGTTAGACATGTATGCTGCAAGAGCACAATGGTGTTAGGCAAGCGATTGCCGCGTGAGCACATTGGTGTTAGGCGCATGGTGTGGCAAGAAAAGACCTAGGCAAAAAACTGGACATCGAGAAGACAGGACGCTGTCTGATGTCGCTGAGGTGAAAACTTTTGACTGGGGGTCGAAAGGGAGAGTAACCTCACAAAAATGTAAGTCCACCCAAAAATTTAACTCCAGGGAGAGTTCAAAGGATAACGATAAAGAAAGTTGTGGTAGCAGTTTTTCAAGTCACTAAATGGTGACATGTCTTAATACGTAAATGTGAAAGTATGATGAAATTAATTATGCGGAATTTTTTTTTGGGTGATACATTAATGTTAATAAGATGCAGATCCAGAGTAGTGTTCAAGTTGGGAACATGATGCAGTCCTCATACTAATGAATGTTAAAGTATGTAGGATCTCACGAATAACCTTCGTAGGTCTGACGAAAGAGAGGTTAAGAAACAAAATTGGCTTTTGCTCACAAGAATGTGAAAATAAACCAAGGGGCTAGCAAGGTTAGTAATGACAAACAAGTAACACCGAGGACGGTGTTCATTCTAGGGGGAGAGGATGTAAGATCCCCCTCGCACCTTGAATACCCAAGAGCGACTACGACTAGTAAAAATAGAAAATGAAACATAAGTGCATCCTCAAGGAGTAGAAAGCCTCACGAGAAAGAGGTTACACCCACCCCTAGAATTAATCAAGGGCACTTGAGACATTCTTCCTTGAAGAACATTATATATATGGCTGGGATACACATTTGGGTTATGTATTATCTAAATAACATGTGATGATTACTCATAAGTTGAGACATCACGTCATGAAACAATCGCATACATATATAATGTTAAATGTGGAACACTACTTTTATATGGAAGAAGAATACATAAACGAATATATATATATGTTGGAGATATACATATATGTATATGAGAAGAACATGTGAGGTTAGATATAATCAATGAAGTCATAAGGCGAACCCAACCCCATATATATAGTGTGGAACCCTATACACATAAATAATGGGGAACAATATATATATGTATATTTATATATATAAATGGAGAATAGTATGTATGGAAAATATACATATATATTTGATATGGGTATTTATATACTACATTAGTAAGCAGCTGGTACATGTACATGCTAGACACTCTCCCCTTTATTGAAATAAACCTGTATAAAGATATCTTGTGTTTTGGGATTTTTAGTACCAGTGTTTTTGATCGAAAAGTACAGGACAGTTTTGTTGAGCCTATATATTTATGTTCAAGATCACCATTTGTTTTAGAATTGAGATTGGGGCTTTCTATCAGCATTTGTAGAAAATGTTGTTAAAGATGATGATGGCAAGAGCTAAATAAAAGGGCGTTAGAGGACCTTATTGAGTGACTATTTGTAGTTATTGCAATATGATAGATTCAGATGAAGACTATTTTATTTGCATAAGTTCATCTGTAAAAATATACAGAATCAGTGCATATTATATTTTGTTCATAATATGGACATTGAAATCGCACTGTATTGCATATTACAAGGCAGGATTCTTGTCTATAATGCAATCTAGCGCAAAATTATAATAGTTCAATTGAAATCTGAATCCATTGTTCGAATGAAGAACATTCCAAGCTTGAATTCAGGCTTGTAGGAGGTTGAGCTTCTTCAGCCATCTACAATGAAATCTTGAGTAGGATCGAAACTCTGTCTAGGTTGCTATGATGCAGTCTAAGACTCTTGCTGTTTTCGGGTGGTGCAATGTATCAGAACATCACCTTCAGAACAAGAGTGAGCATATAAAGCAGATATGACCTAGGGGCGAATACAGATATCACCCTATTTGACTCACGATGGTCCCCACTGCCCTCTCTCTAAGGGAACCGATGTACTATATTTCAGAACATCTTACACGTTCGATTTGCCTGCGCTGACCAAAAACTGGTCTCGAATTGAACGAATCTGCCTTGGGAATTATGCTTTTAATGCCGGAACTAATGCTGCTTAGAATTCTGCAGAGGATCTTTAAGGAATTTATTGCAGCCCGGATTATAAGAAATTAAACATGAAGGCGCTATCGGAAAATGCCTGGACTTGGGTCAATTCTTAATGAGGCATTATTACTGATTCCTTTTTTTGCCTGCAAGTAAAAGCCCCGTTATTTTAGGTCGCCAATTTCAGGCGTTGATTACTCACCTAGACTGAAACTTTTGGGCGTTACTGAAAACGTTACAGAAGTCTGCAAGCACCTAATAATAGAAGCGCTAGGGCGTAGGTGAGGATATAACTTCTGGTAGTGGGAATGCCAGGGGGGGTGGTCATTTGAAAAAGATTGGAAGACCCAAGGGTAAGGGGATGAAGATTGGGAGGGCGGATTGTACATTAACCTTTTCTGCGCTGCTTTACCGGGGAAAGGTGGTTGAACATCATCGTTCCATCATCCATGCTGGTATTCGTTGCTTTCAGGTCGTAGAAAGGAAAGATGCAGGCTATACCCCGGAGGATGCATCTGCGTTTTTCAACACCAAATTTGTGAAGGCACTCACCGGTATCAAGGTTTTATTTTTTCCTGAGTGGTTAGTGCATATATGTGTATACTCCAGAACTAATATATCACGCTGTGTTTGGTTATTGTCTATCAGAGCTAATATATCACGCTGCTTGTGTTTATTGGTTATTGGAGCTAATTTAGTGGAGCGCTCCTCCTGGCTGCGTGTTGTCTCAAGGTTCAAAACCAAGTCTGGTTAAAGATAGCTGCGGCTCACCTGTAGGTCCTTGATACTTAATTACCTGATATATTGCGTCTTGTTTAAGATTGGGATAAGAGAATCGTATGTCCCACCCTTGTTATTTTAAAAGCTGCGTTGGATCTCCATAAATCCTTTTCACACGCAGAGTATGACTGTGTTTTGAATAAACTTCATGCCTAGAAGTCAGAGCTCGATTTTTTGTAAACCCCGCTGGTCTATAACCGGCATATTTTCACAACGCATTTCCCCCTCCAGGCGGTTGGTGCTTCAAGGGTCCTAACTCGCATTTTTGTTTGTTTGTTTTAGAACGTCCCTTCCAAGCCTGTCAGATGGTAATTCCTGTACGGCCTAGCGCCCATAAACCAGGAACGTCCCTTCCAAGCCTGTCAGATGGTGATTCCTGTACGGCCTAGCACCCATAAACCCTATCCTACGGTTTTTGGCTTAGAGCTAGTGGATTTTACGGGCTAACATTGAAGTCCTAGGATAAATTACAACCTCCTCATCATTCGTGATGCAGAAACAATTTAGTTATAGTCCTGGCAGATTGGATGACAGGGCACCAGGTTTGGAAATGTAAACTGGTTGCTATGAAAGGAAGAGCCATATGAGAGTTGCTCGATGGGAAAACGCATTGGGGATGCGTCCCCATGGCTTTATGCAGGCAGGTATTTTCAAAAACTATTTTTATATATAGTAGCTAGCCACTTATTCCGTATCAAAACTAGGGTATTCTTCAGTACCGACCGTGTTTGTTTTATTGGACCCTTGGATGAAATAAGGATCCGCAGGGGGTGGAATAAAGGGAACATCCCTTCAACTCTCTAGTTGAGAACTGTCCTATTGTTTTAGATTAATTATCTATCTACTTTAACCAATACGGGTTATGAAGGGAGGGGAAACCTATAAATCCTGTTCGCTGTAAGAACTTATCTATAACAGAAACTGTTTGATGTAAGGTTGGGTAGGCACGGAGTGGATGTATATTCCAGTTTTAATTTGCCGATTTAATTCTAGAGATCAGTCCCAGCAGGATATGCTCTATGGATGGCGTTTATGTGGTTTAACCCTTGTATTTTTTTAAAGGAATCAGATCTATAAGATCTGACTTATATGTCCGCAGAAGTGTGAGGATTCTGACCCTAGAAAAGAATTGTATGCAGAAAAGGTTTGTTTTAGGATTTTTGGAAATATACATACAGGGTTGGATTATTTCTCTTCTTGCGCTTTAGTCAAGGTTAGCGGATGCCTTTGAAGGAAGAACCAGGGTTGCAGTAGGAAGTGCAGTGACATCAAGATAATGGAAGGCAATCATGAGACTCCTTTTTCGTTCTTGTAGAACCTACCCAAGGAAATAAGAGTTGAAATTAATGTGGCATTGAATTTTTACAGTCCCGTAAACTATTGTGGTGAGTCCTTCATCTATTAGCATTGGTGTCGAAGGGTTCTGTGAATCCGAGACCTCCTGATGTCCTTTCGCTTCCAGTTTGCAATTTACAGCCCAGGATCTCTTGCTGCGACCGATCCCAGATGTTGGAAAACGCTTAAGTCAAGCTGTGCTGAATTTGAACAGCAGATGTGTACACTAATGTAATATCTTCTTGTTTCTTTCTTAACAGAAAATTAATGGAGGCTGCGCAGACTCTATGAGCTTATCCAAATATGCCTCTGTTTATGAGGGCCTCGGGATAAGGTTCCTATTGTTGTATGAGGAACTGATGACACATTACTTATGTTGTAGAGTGTACAACTTGATCTATGAACTTTTATGAATAAAGAGGTGAGCCTGACGTTTGGTGGACGTAGCCTCGGGATGAGGTGAACCACGTACATCGGTGTCTTTTTATGTTTTCCTCATGATGATTTATTTCCATTTTTCTGTGTGTTGTAATGTTTACGTCCTTAATGTGATTTCTCTACATGTGATTATGTTCTGCCAAAAGACTGTAGTGCTGTAAAATGATAATCGAAGAATTGTTGTGTTATCTTAAGAATCTGTAAAATGATAGACGAAGAATTGTTGTAGTTATCATAAGACTCTATTATATGCCTAAATGAGGATGCAATGCTGGTGGGCCTAAATAACGCGGGTGTTTACATTAAAGAAAATTGTCAAATAATCGTTCTTACAATGCACCATGGTTTCTGACATAATGGTTATGGGATTTCTTTTCAAGGTTGCCGCTAACAGTCTGAACCCCCTTTGAGTAATAAAGGTACACACAAAAGAAAAGAAAAGAAAAACAAAAAGCTCTACCTCCTTTTCGCACATAATGGCATCAAGGGTTAAGAGGGACACTACATATAAATACATTTTTGTTGACTTATAAAAAACCTAAAAAAATAGTTTAGGGGAGGAAGTTCAGGGATGAACCTGTAGAGCTACCATTATGGGCTTGTTGTGAGAATCATTGCATATGATGTTGCCATCTTCAATTCATCCACCCATTGCATCTTCCACATAGACTTGGGGACCCAACGGATCTTTATTGACCCCTTTTGTATTATTTTTTTATCAGCTTTTCTCCCAACAGTCCTTAGAAACTCGACGACCGTCATCGGCATCCTCCAACTCTAGAGTTATATTCAAATCATCAGGAAGCAAAACCCTGAACATGAATTTTTTCTCCTCAGGTTCAAGCTTTGGTTTCTTCTTAGGAAGAACTCCAAGGTAGCTATTCTGAAAACATAATAGCTGATGGAGCCGGCCTACCCTCCAGATGTCAAAATTAGACTTTGTTCCTCAGAAACAAAATACATAATTTTATAATTACTATTAGTACTACAAACATGAATCTCTTTTCAATTATAAATATTTGATGTCTCGTAGTGAAAGCAAATCTTCAGTTGTTCCAGGAAGCCATCCTAATAGACACAAATATTTAGTTGTTGATTACCGAAACAAACCTAATCCTCATACTCCACTCATTAATTCCAGTACACCTATATTCTGTTTTTGAAATATTTTTTCCTTTGTTGAGATAAGATAACGTTATTAAATATCCATCAAAATATCACAATAGTAGGTCAATATGACTCAGAAATGCAATCTAGTATAAGTGAATAGTGGAAGTGCAAAAGCAACCCCTATCACTAATCTATTAAATATCTAAAGAGATCAGCAAAAATAACCAGAAATAATAAAGATAGAATGCCCATGTCAAACTTAATAGACAAATAAAAAACAGGATGAGGGAGCTTCTTGAGGCACATCAAAGCTAGACACAGACTGAAGGGAGAACAAACAAAAACAATGACTCAACAAGATCATCAATCATGAGAAAGGATTCAATACACTCCCTTATAATATCCTCCGACTAGAACCTGGACTAAGGGCAAGGATTTGTAATCTAGGGAGACATGCTCATCTACGGTAGCTATCCTAACACTTATTAGGTCATTGAGAAGAACCTGGTGAGGAAGCTTTAGCCATTCAAGAAGGAAAAAGGGCAAGTAACTAGACTGTGTTGTGTTCAAATCCCCCTCCATAACCTAGTGGGGACAAGTCTGTTAGATGCATGTGTAAAGTACCAGATACTACCGATCTAGAAGTCAATGTCCACTGAGGCTCTGTATGGCACTTACGGTCATCTATGATCTACCATAGAGATCAAGGAAAAGAAGTGACAAAAAATGAAGGGTTAGATAGAAGAGTGCTATTTTCGGCCTATAAATCTCGTTAAAACTTAAAACAAATCTGAAATAATAGGCTGGTATGAGTTTGGAAGGTATGAGGAGGCATTGTAATTTGGGGAGCAGTGGCATATCGAAGAAAGTATGAACCAATGGACTGAAAAGTGTTTTTGGAGGGTTGAGTTTAATTCCCACCTCTGCAAATTCCTTAGCAGCGGGGCTGCTATCAACCAGCTGCGACAAAGTATCATATTTTTGGTTGAGATCCATTCCCTCCATTTTCAATATTGGATTGATGAATCCCATCTACCCTCAATAGGAGAATCGGACATTGAATTTTGGAAAGAGTGGCTCCCATGCCTGGAGCGGTGATTGAGCTTGATTCCCCCTCGCCTTTTTCCTTTAGAAGAAGGGCCTTTCAATTTTCCTCCTGGTAGAAGAATTGACCATCTTGGACACAAAAAATGGCAAACCACAGAGGGAATACTATGTTCTTCTATCGCAAGGATTGCCTAAACTTAAAATTTGCAAGAATTGATGCATGCAACGGGATTTAGTTAGTTTATAAAGAGAATGTTATGGCCGTGTTCATTGTCTCAATTATTACTCAAAGCAAGTATGCATCCACAACTCAAGAAAACCTCCTACGTTCCACCATTGCTACAAAGCTCCTCTTAGTAGCCTCAAAACCAATCCCAACAAACAACAACGGTTTTCCAATGAACATTCAGGCTTCAAACTCCAATAATTCAATTCCGGGAGGTTCATGCAGCAAGACACAAGAGGAACCTTAAAAACTAGAAGCAAAAAGCTACCTTCATTATCAAAGAAAAACTAGTTCAGGAATGTACGAAAAGAACGAGAGCAACCGAGTGACAAACCTTAACCAGCAATGCCCAACGAGAATTTGTAACATTAAATTCCCCTTGAAGATGACACTAAGCTAACAGGTGTTATCAATCTAGGACGGGAATAAATGAACCTGCAGAGCTACCATCATGCGAAATATGAAAGCATTAAATGAACCTTCAGAGCTACCATCATGCGAAATCTGAAAGCAGAACAAGAGAAACCCAGTGACAAACCTTAACTAGCAATGCCATCGAATGAGAATTTGTACCATTAAATGCCCCTTGAACATGACACTAAGCTAACAGGTGCTATCAAGATAGGACGGGAATAAATGAACCTACATAGCTACCATCATGCAAAATCTAAAAGCATTAAATAAACCTCCAGAGCTATTATCATGCGAAATCTGAAAGAATTATAGCAGCATTGCTGATATCAGCACGCCACCAGGTTGTGGGGCACACAAATCCAAGGCAACATCATCTCACTAGACCAATAATAAGTTAAAAAAATAGAAATTTAAGAAATAAAAAAAATATGGAACCTTAGTTTAAATTCTATGTTTTTTTTAAAGCACTACAAATTGCTCCGAATAATATTCATGTGCGATTCATATATATTGCCTTGTCGAGGAAATAATAAAGAACAGACTTACAGAGTCCTCTTAAAAAATCACTATCTCACTAATGAATTGATCAACCCTGTACCTCTTCAAGTGGATGAATTTATATACATAATGTTTACAGAGGTGAGCAACTCGACCCTTTAGTGGTTGACTGCTCTCTAAATTTAGTCAACCATTACTACTATCAACTGATTGAACACCAACACACAACCTTCTTCCTTTTCTATCGCATGTTAGTTTTTCGTGGTGCATGGTGTGGCGTGAGAATCCTTTTTAGCGTGGACTGGTGGTGTGGTGTCGAGCAAATAAGGATGTTGTTGACTCTTCTAGAATGAGAGCCATTCTATCACCCTTATGCATGGACAATAAATAGTTTCCATGCTTTAACACCCATGAATCTCTTATCAACAATGGGTGGTTGGCTCGACGAACTGAATGGTGAGCTTGACAGTAAGTTGGATATGCTCTACGCATATACAAGATGAATGCATTTTTTGTTTGCTGACACACTAAATACAATGGTCTGCAATAACAATCTCATGCCAGTGTTTTAATTCCTGGAAACTTGCCAACAAATATCGTGTAGTCTAATTAGCGAGCTGGATGGTAAGATGCACATGCTATGCGCATATCTTGTAGAATGCATGTTTGTTGTTAGCTCATCCAAAACCTGCAAAAAAATGCATACATAAATTAATATATCAAAATGTGCTCCAAATAATGTCAATTTTAATCTATAAAATCGTGAAATGATAATAATAAATAGATTTTACATAAATCTTAAACTCATTCGTACCTGGGGCTGAATAGTGAGATGCATGACAAAAAATATGAAAAAAGATGACAAAACTTATGTTTAAATGCATAATTTAACTACCAAAAATGATGACAAAACTGGGATCAACACACTTTCTGAAGACAAATACCGAGAGTTTTAATGATGGTACCTCAAGATTCACTACCATTATTGGTGAACTCCTTTGCTTCAATTGTCAGTTTAACTCATTGTCTGACATTCATTTTAGTTCCTTCCACGTTCGACTTCACCACATCTATTCACATGGTAGGGATTGTACTGGTTCCTTTGGATTTCGAAGAACTTAGGTTCACCTCTATAGCCTAAGTTGTGCAAGATTTATGTTATGATCAGTTACACAACTTCCATATTTTGAAGACCCGTCCTTTTATATTGTGGCTTCAATCCAACTTTGTAATATATGTGGTCTTCTTACCTGTATTAGACGATGTAATCAAATATTGTTAAGGAGCTAGTCTTCCATTATATTCAACATGGAATCCTCTAATATGATTTTGTATATGATGTTGATATGTATCTGCTTCAGGTACCTCCTCTGCTTCCTTGGACACTTGAGTTATCCAAATATTAAATATTGTAATGTATTTTGGCCATTGCTTCCCTCTGGCCTCACACATTAGGGGCCATCTGTTATCATGTAAAATGTCACTTCTCCATTCGAGTACTAAAATCCAATATGTCTGGACAAAAAATGAAAAACTAGATTGAATTATCCAAAACAATATAGATGGGAATGACTGCTGATACATTATCTCCTCACTAGATGAATATATATATTTTTTGACATTAAGGTTGCACACACGACTATTTGCACAACAACCAACGTGTCACACGCAAGTATGTACATTTCCACTCATGTGTAAATTGAACACGCGGGTTTCATTAACTAAAGGAGTGTGTCATACACGACTTTCCTATATCAATACTCATGTGTACCTTAATTTTCAGTTAAAAATATAAACATGATCAGTCAACAATAGTTGATCCTCTAATCATAACTATCTCAACCATTGAAACCATCGAAATCTCTCTTACCTCATGTATAAATAGAGGGCATGGGATGGGGCTAATCAATAATTATTAGAAGAGAAAAGTTATGCTAGTGGTATTCCTTAAAACATATTTGAGTAGGAGGACTCAGTGTTCTTGGTTTGTAGAGGAGCACTTGTTTTAGATGTTGGATTGTAATCTCTGCATATCTGTTTATTAATAAAGAAAGTTTTTCTTCCAATATTGTGCACTCTTGTATATGTCGATTTCTGAATTATCTTATAGTTTCATTACGAATATGTTATTTCATTAACCAGTGATATATATATATATATATATATATAAGATATTTGCATGAAGAACTCATTCTTTGTAGGTGATGGAGAAACCTTGGCATCTGTGGAAGCAACTTGAATAGGAGAAGAAAATTTTGGATCAATCGTCATAAATGAGGGTTTCTAAGTTTTCTTTCTATTCCTATTTAAATTTCTACATGGTTCATTGTCTACAAGTCTATCGTAGTAGGTTGGTAAACCCAAAGACCCTAGGTTATAACGGTGTGTTTTCTTGAACAACACTATCCTAACATATAAACCATACATGTAACTCCTCATATTTTGACATTTGGTAATTAAAATTTTAATACCAACTAGATTATGTATTTATGTTTCTATTATGTGTTGGATTCAATTAGATTGATTAATATTGTCATTATATGAATGGAATTTATTCTTTTATTGTATTCAAACAATGAATATGTTAATTTTTTTAAATACAATTTGAATATTAAATATAAAAATATGTGGATTCTAATTTATTTTTTTACAAGTACCACATATACTACAAAGAACTTATATGATTATTTTTTTGTTATTTGAACAACATATATTATCACCTTAAAGAGTTGGATTTTTTATAAATGAGATTTATCTTAGAGGTGAGCTAACCCACATGTTTATTGTATATGTGATAGTTGTATTTCTTATGTGTCAAGGGGTACAACGTCTCGTGGACATCAAAAGGATAATGAAGTGATATCAATATTCTTAAGGTTTAATGATGAATTTCAAGCACTACTATTTAATAGTGAATTTCAAACACTACTATGATCTTTGGGAAGTGTGGTTGTTCAATGACATGACTATAAGAAAAATAATTGTGCAATAGGCCTAATATAGGATGTTGACCCTAGTATGTTAGGAGGGGGGTCATTATGCAAATAACGTTCCCCAAGTTGTGTGATGATGATTGTCATTTGCTTGCTATGGAGGCTTGGATGATATAGGGAGCACTTCAAACTTACATTTATGATTTTTGTCTAGGGTTAGGTCAATATAGTACTCTCGAGCATATTTTTGTAGAGAAAATGGTAGGGTGTGGAAGATGGAAGTAGGTTAGAGAGGGATAATTACTTGAAGTAAATTATAAATATGTTGAAAGTTATTTATTTAACAACTTCATTACTTTTGTGTTGTAAAAAATATTGCTTTACTCATTTGTGAGGGTATGATTGTGTTATGCTGTTTATGAATTATTGTAAACTATTGTGATTGTTAAGTCTTGAGACTTATATTTGTTATCTTGCATACTTTGATGAAAATGAGAACATACATAAGCTATGCATTTCGATAATGATTGTTTGTAATTAGTACACATACATGTATCCATAAATTATCTTTGTATGCTTGCATTCTACATGTACACCAATAATATTAATTAATGTATTAACTATTGAATGAATGGTTATTGATTATGTGGATTTCATGGAATACAAATAAATATATAGTAGAATTAACTACCCTTATTGACTTTCATTAATTGTTGAGATGATTAATTAAATAGGTATTGTAGGGTGTAATAATTGTTGGATAAAATGTCAAATTCCTTTAAAAGTTAGCATGAAGATAAATAATTTTTATTTTATGTTTATTGTTATTAAATTTATTATTTTTATTTTTGATGTTTTTTGTAAAGTCTAGAAGGGGTGGATAATGGTCAACGAATGAGGGTGCTTGATGAGACTTGGGGAGATGGTGGGGAGATGTGCATGAGAATTTGATAATTAGAGAAAGTGAAGAGGAGTTGTGGATTTATTTTGAAATGGAGTTCTAGAGAGTTCATTTTATTTGGAGTTATGGAGAGATATTTTGATTTGGAGTTGTAGACGGTTCTTTTTATGAGGATTTGTGGTTGAGTTTGTTGAGAGATGAAAGAATTCATGGATTAAATATTGGAAGAAATATTTTCATGGAACAAGTTCTTAGATATATTGTGCATTATTGTTCTTAGAGTCACATGCATGGAGGACCTAGAAACCAAAATGATTCATGGATACAGGATGTTGTCTATGATCTTATGTGGCAATGAGGTTTAATCTCATTTTTTGAATCTAGAAGGGGATTATATTTACGGAAGAAAACTAAAAACTCTTGGATAGATTTGGGATTTAAAGAGTTATTTTTTAATCAAGTTATTTCATCAATTTAATATTTTATAATTTGTTATTTCCATAGTAATCATCATGTCTCTAATATTATTTAGTATAGATATAATGTTTATTATGTAAGGAATGATGCCTTATAATACACCAATAATGTAAAATAACATGTCTAATGCAACCGAGAATGGATTTTATATGTATAACAACTCTAATTGGGGGAATAATTAATTAGGTTCTTTTGGGACTCAATAGAATATGATTGGATTCATGTTAAAATATAAAAATTAAGTACATAGAAAACATCACAACTTGATGGAAAATTTTCAAACATGGAATGTATGTGTGATCATCCCTAGTTAATGTTGCCACCTATATTTATCAATTTGAAATAATGTGACGATAAGGTTCAAATAAAAACATCCTCCATGTTTTCATATGTATATTTCTACTTTAAAATAGAATACCCAACCTTGAGAACTCAACCTTGGTATGTGCATATTTTTTATGGATTAACTTATGCTTATGATGAGACATTATATTTGATTGTTTGAAATTATTTTGTCAGCTATAGTATCATTTTTTCCCATCATGCAAACACAATGTATTGTTGAAAAAATTTAATAGACCTGATTTATCTTCTTTTCAGTCGTCTGCATCTCTATCATGAATTGGGTTCCAAAAAATTCATACCATTAACCCTTTCTCTAATATTTTACTATTGCGAATATATTTGGAATTTAATGCATGAGCATACTTGGGATACTAAATGAGTTCACTTGGTGCATAAAATTCTAGTTGCAATTCTTCATTTTCTATATCATGAGTTCATCTTATTTTCTAGTGTGCAAATTAAATATATGACCCTCATTTTCTACCACAATTTCAATTTCACCATTCTCAACACAACAATTTTATGTTGATTTTTCATAATCAAGATTATAATTGGTATGGATATTACGAAACATGATTTTTTCATATTGTGACATTTGCATTCAACCTTCCACGTACTTAATGTTTTCTTACATCAATTAGTAGATATGATATTATCTTCGTTGATTACTCCAAAAATGTTTTCACCTTGCTAGAAGAGAGTTGTGTGTCTCATTATAAATTTTTCATGGTTGTATGGATGGCCTATTTTGGGTGGGTTATTGACCATAGTTAGAGTTCTAGACTCACTCCCTCACCTATGAAGTTGTTATGCTGATTGACATGATGACTAACCCTTTAGGTGCACATAAATGGGGAGTTGGTTGTTGAATTATGGGATGTACCTTTCTAGGAGGCGAATTTTTTGGGGAGTTGCAACATGGAACTTAGACCCTGGAGATTAGGATAATGTGTTATATACCTTATACATGGGAAAATTTACTTGTGCGTGTTGAGGTTGAGGATCATACTTCATCGAGGTTGGTGATAAATCTAGACACATATGTTGAGATGAAGCACTGGAGCATACTAGTCACATTGACATACATCACAATAACATTGGCACATGAGAGGACATGAGCCATGTAGTGAGAGGTATTGTGCCATGCATGATGACACCTAGATAAACGACCACCATTGAAGTGGAAATATTGGACTAAGGTCTTGTTAGAGAGTAATCCATTCTAAATCATGGGTCTTGTGCCTAAGGAATACCCTTCTTGGAGGTAAATTCACTTTTATAGATTGACAAACCCTAATTTAACAAATGTAGATTTTATTATAGAGAATACTATGTTGATTTTCCTAGTTAGTTACTTATATGGACTTATCACTATTACAAAAAAATCCCTTTAGTCATGCATAAGATAATTATGGGACTTTAATGATAATAACCAAATCCACTCATGGTGATGTAGAAATTCAGGCCTGCAGTAGATTAATTTCACCCACAACAATTAACAATTGATCATGCAAAATTATCAACAATGGAGACTGAATATGGAGCTGTAACACAAAATTATATTAACTGAGTGTACAATAGCCAACCCTGTAATATCATAGGCTGCTGAATATATAGAATACATGAGCAAATCGAATGCATAAGGAAGCATCCAAATCTAGCATAAAGCAGGCTTACCCAAAATAGGCAAATCCCCCATAGGTGTAAAAAGCTGATCCCAAATCTATGAAGGACCCCACGAATTAGCAAGGGCGCATGGGCAAGCTAAAGAGTGGTCAAATGGAAG
>LPNX010844072.1:396702-422607 GCA_001517045.1 Pseudotsuga menziesii | reverse complement strand
CCTCACCTAGTCTTGCTTTCCTATGTGCCTTAAAACACTGAAAAAGCAGGCAATAAAGCAGAAAAAGCAGAAGGGCACCTAGGAGGCCAGGAATAAAGCTGATTTGATTCCTAAGGCTTTCCCAAGCACTCCATGAGTCAATAATGGCAAGTTTGACCTCTATGGATAGGCAATTGATAACTTGCACATGGTGGGACTCATGGACTAGGCAAATACGACAAAATAAATGAAATAATGTCTAAGTGGGTAAATACTATGGGTTGATTATTCTAACAGGTGATACCCTACAAAATATCATCAACATAAGTAGTGTTGGCAATGGTTATTAAATAACTATGGTCATACGTGGATTCAATAACTAAAACAATGACATGCCTTATAAGAACGTCATCGATTAGTGTTTCAAAAACTAAATTTGTGACTCTTTTACTAAGTTCATCATCATTTACTATTTTTTAAACTAATTTAGGTGAGAGTCTCCTGAGTACTATCGCTAAAAACTCATCAAATTAACATAAATGGCCACTAGTTATCACCAAAGATACTAACCTAATGATGAAAACCACTAACTCTAAGTAAAGATCTTGAATTTCACTAAATATGTTGGTTGTCCCCCATAAATGAAAGGCATGAACCCAAATGCGGTAAGATATATTACCTTTATTAATGGGCATTGCAAACAAGGAATATTTATTTGTTATGGGATTAACTTTCTATTGATGGACATTGAAAACAAGGAAAAATTATTAGTTATGGGATTAACACTTGAATGGATTCAAATGACTAGTGAGGCGTAATATACCCATTCAAATGCTAGTTGATAGGAATCCATGATTAATAAAAAGATAGAGTGTACTCCATAATGATTTGTTTATAAGTGGGAGGTATATGGGTTGCTTTAAGAAAGATATGGACTAAAACATATTTAATGTGAAAGGGAAAGCAAAGAATCAAGAAGGTTACCGGAACTTGGAAATAATGGAGCACTAGTTAGTTACCTACATAGACTCCAGTACTTTAATGTAGATCCTATTTTCTTGCTTTTTGTTGTAACTGGTAGTTTTCCTTCATTTAATAAATATAGTTTGTGAGTGTAGTCTTTGTAGTATATTTTCCCCAAATTCTCCATGCTTTATTTTTTCAGTCTGCTCTGTTCTTTCTAATTCTAAGTTGGTATCAAAGCGTAGAGATATTTCTCATTCATCTAGGATTTCTTTGAACAGGCTGTAGCCTACCACTGCTGAGTAGATCCTACAGCCGGCCCTAGCAGAGAGAACCAGTTGGTAACCAATGAGGAGTTTCCAAAGAGCCCTTGCGCCTAGGGGGTCCATTGTTGATCTACGCAATGGAGAGAAAGTGGGCTTCAGTGTTGAGAGAGACGCATGAGCCGTGAGGTGGACGGTTCATGGAGAGAAGCTGAAGCTTTGCTGCTGTGAAGGGAAGTTGTTGTAATTTGATATTGAAGAAACCGTTTCCATGAAGGGAAGCCACTGAAGTCTACCACTAAGGAGAGACAACACATGAGTCGTGACTGTTACTAAAGAAATATCTACCTATCGCTATCAAGTAAGCGAGAGGAGAGATTTGTTTGCTGAGAAGGTATTGTGTGTAGATCATTTCCTGGAAAATAATCAACTCTTGTAGATATTTCAAATTTGCTGGAAGATATCTACCTCAACAAAGCCAATAAAATAGATGGCTCGAATCTCATCAATTAGAAATTCAAAATGCAGAACTTGATGGAAGGTTATGGTCTATGGGAAATTGCAAAGGGAGATAATGTGAAACTCGATGCGTCTACTGGAGTGACAACAACACAAATCCAATATTGGGATAAGCGCAAGAACAATGCCAAGGTATTGTTGCATATGTCTATTAAAGATAGCATAATTCCATATCTCACAAAAGCTAAAAATTCTGCTAAAATGTGGACATCGCTTAAATATTTATATGAAACTAGCAATACAAATCGTATTCTTTTCCTGAAAACTAAATTGATAGGAATTAAGATGGATGGAAATGAATCCATTAGTTCATTTTTGGCCCGCATTAAAGAGGTGAAAGACAATCTAGGAAATATAGGGGAAAACATTTACATCACTGATCTTTTCACAATTACCTTGAATGGTATCCTAGAATACTATTAGATGTTTATAACAAGTCTTACAGCAAGGGAGAAATCTCCTATTTTAAAGAATTGACTGGTATTTTGCTGCAAGAGGAAGAGGGGTGCACGAATTTGAAGCCTCATATTTCAAACTTGGCACTGTAGTAAAAAAAGAGATGCCCGAGAGGGAAATCAAGAGAAAGAGGGAGAGGAGGAAGTTCATCGCAGAGAAGAAAATCTCCAAGGCCAAATCAAGGTATGCCATCTAACAAGAATGAGTCAATGATTTGTTTTTATTATGGTCGACGTGGACATGTTATTAGAGACTGTTAGAAGAAGAAGAGTGACGAGGCTAGGAATAAAACAAGAAAATATTCAAGTCATTTTACAGAAGACTCTTCAAAACCTAATCTCAAATTGTTTATTTCTAGTGACTATATTGATGAACCCTTGAACTTTGATTCACGGGATCTTAGACTGTTTGTGTCTATAGGTTCCTTGCCTACTAAAATTGATGATGTTGATTCCCGTTTTGGGGATTTCGGAGCGTCGGTACATATAATGACATGTAATAATAAGTGGTATACTAATTTTAAAGAAACATAGAATGGTGCCAGCATATATCTTGGATATGACCGCGCTCATCAGATCAAGGGATCCAAAGATATTCCAGTAACATTGCCAAATGGTACTGTTCATCACATTCGCAATGTTGTGTATGTGCTATGGATAAAGAAAATTTTGATTTATCTGTCCATCGTTACAGATCAGAACTTGAAGGTTGAATTCATAAAAAGTTATTGTATAGTGAAGGATTTGTTGGACCAATACATAACTATTGCAACAAGATTCAGAGTAGGAGGACTATACAAGCTTGATGTTACGAGCAAAGAACATCATGCACTAATTTCTGCAACTATGCCAATAGAGAGTCTTTGGCATCAAAGGTATGGCCACATAAATCATCATGATTTATTGTTACCAGGGATAATTTTAGGGGCGAATTTTCGCCGAGTGGGCTATTTTTCCATGTTTTTCTCCCAAAAAAGATTCTCCATTTTGCATTTTTGAAATCCCTGTTTCGCCCAATTTTGCCGGGGTAAAATTTTTTCACCCAAAAAATCACCAAATTATTATATAGACGATATACAATCCTTGGAAATTAAAATAGTTTTTGAAAAATATCGCCAATCATTTTATAGTTGGTGTTTTAAGAATTGGTAATATTTGCCAACATTTATACACTTTTAAATAAGTATTATTTCTTAAAATCATCCTTGATTGTTATTACAGAAACAAAATATGGTTGAAGGACTTGCCACATTAAAGAATAAGAATGTTTCTTGTGAAGGATGTGCATTAGGAAATATTTACATAGATGAATTTCCCTCTAACCCTAACAGAAAAAAGACATATGTGTTAGATCTTGTGCATACCGATGTTTGCAAACTTATGCAGATTCAGGTCTTTAGGAGGTGCATTTTACTTTCTATTATTTATTGATGATTGCACAAGATACACATGGGTTTATTTCCTTAGAAGAAAAAGTGATGTTTTTGAGTACTTCAAGGAATTTATAAACATGGTGGAAAAGCAAACAAAAAAATCCATCAACATCTTCCATTCAGGTCAAGGGGGAGAGTATAAATCAGGGGACTTCATCAAATATTGAAAATATCATGGAATAGTACAACAGTTTATAGTACCCATCAGTCCACAATAGAACAGAGTTACTGAAAACAAAAATAGAACTCTAGTAGAGTGTGCACACAGTATGATGACAGGTAAGAATCTCTCAAATTCATTTTGGTCTGAAGCCATAGCTACTATATTCTATTTAAAGAATATAAGTTCAACGAGGTGTCTTGATAATACTACTCCTTTTGATCCCTTGTATGGTTCCATACATGCAGTTCATAATTTGAAAATATTTGGCTGTAAGGCTTTTGCACATATTCCAAAAGAGAATAGGAAGAAATTGGATGCTAAAGCCATTAAATGTGTGTTCATAGGGTATTGTTATGAATTTAAAGCATACAAATTGTTTGATATTTCTACTCACAAAGTATTTGCAAGTAGAGATATACTTTTCCATTAGCACGAAGCAGGAAATCATGAAAACAATAGTCATGAGGAATGGCATAGACTTCTTGATGAAGGAGTTAAAGAAGAGCAATAACAACAACCACAATTGCAACAACAACCACCACAACTGCAAAGAAAACAACAAAATCAAGAAGCAATCAATGATATGGACACTATAAGTGACAACATTCAGATTTTGCTTGGTTGTGAAGACAGATCTTCACAAATTGGGCAGAAAGATAGTCAATTGAGAAGATATTCATGACAGGTTCAAATCACCGAGAGGTATAAAGATTGTGCCCTAATGAGTAGCATTTCAAATGTCATAGAAACAATGAGTTTTAATGAATCCAATGAACATGATGAATGGCGATATGCAATGGAGGAAGAATATGAATCTATAATGGAAAATAATACTAGGGAATTTACTTAATTGCCTAAACATAAAAATCCCATTGGATGCAAATGGATATACAAACCCAAGTTTAAATCAGAAGGTAGTATTGAGAAATATAAGGCTATATAGGTGGAAAAGGGGTATTCACAAACAAACGTATTGATTATGCTGAAACATTTGAATGAGTAGCTAAATTGAATACTATCAGATTGTTAATTTCTTTAGATACAAAGTACCATTGGAAGCTACATCAATTAGATGTTAAATCTTCACTTTTGAACGGTGAGTTGAAGGGGGAGGTCTACCTTACTCAACTTGAAGGGTTTGTAGAACATGGGAAAGAACACTTAGTGTGTAAGTTAAAAAAAGAATTGTATGCACTAAAACACGCACCTAGGTCATGGTATGAGAAGATAGACTCTTTCTTTGTTCAACAGGGTTTTATGAGCAAGATTGATCCAAGTATCTATACCAAATTTGATGATCATGGGTATATAGTATTGATTTCCTTATATGTTGATGACTTAATAATTACATGAAATGCAAAGAAATTAATAGATGAATTCAAGGAGAAGATGTCACAAGTTTTTTAAATGAAAGATCTTGGTGAGTTACATTACTACCTAGTTCTTGAATTATGGAGACATGCAGGCCAATTTTTTTTTTTCACAATAAGTATGTCAAAGATGTACTTAAGAGATTTAAAATAGACTAGTGTAAATATTCTATTGTTCCAATGTAACAGAATGTGAAACTTTCTTGTGATGATGAATTGAAGGAGGTGAATGGAACTATGTATATACAGATGGTGGGTATTTTGAATTATCTCACCACAACCAGACCTGACATTGCATATTATGTGAGTGTGTTAAGTCAGTTTATGGAAAAACCTCAAGGAAGCCTTTGGAATGCAACAAAGGGAATAATTAGATATGTAAAAGGAACACTTGATTAGGGTATTAAATATATTCATGCATCTGATGTTGAGTTGACAGGTTATTTTGATTGGGCTCACAATCTGGATGATCGAAGATCAGCCACTGGATATGCGTTTGGAGTTGGATCTGGAATTGTTCCATGCATTAGTAAAAAGCATCCTACTATAGCTTGGTCAAGAATACTTCTTCAAGATGTTGGAGAACATC
The DNA here is from genome assembly GCA_001517045.1 of Pseudotsuga menziesii. Classification (NCBI taxonomy): domain Eukaryota; kingdom Viridiplantae; phylum Streptophyta; class Pinopsida; order Pinales; family Pinaceae; genus Pseudotsuga; species Pseudotsuga menziesii. The sequence goes on along the minus strand of LPNX010844072.1, from coordinate 416,873 downwards.
GAAAGGAAACTACAATGATCAAATGTGATAATCAAAGTTCAATCAAGTTGGTGAATAATCCGATTTATCATGCAATGACAAAGCATGTTGATGCGCAATTTCATTTTGTTAGAGAAAAGATGGAGTCAGATGAAATAGCTCTGATGTAATGTAATACTTGTGAAAATACTGTTGATATTTTCACCAAGCCTCTTAGAAAGGATAAGTTTGATTTGTTTAGGGATATGTTAGGTGTATCAGTCAATCTATTCTCCAGTAAGGGGGAGACTTGGAAATAATGGAGCACTAGTTAGTTACCTACATAGACTCTAGTACTTTAATGTAGATCATATTTTCTTGTTGTTTTGTTGTAACCTCTAATTTTCCTTCATTTAATAAATAAATTTTGTGAGTGTAGTCTCGGTAGTAGATTCTCCCCAAATTCTTTGTGCTCTAATTTTCAGTGTGCTCTGTTCTTTCTAATTCTAACTCTGGATTAACTGCCTCCCGATTCCCTTCTCATATTTTCTTGTTTTCTCTTGTTCTTGTTGGGTAATTTCTTCCTCTATATTCATGTAAAAATAAGATCCATCTCAACCAAAATAAAATCCATCCAACTCGCAATTACAGTACTATAGATAATAGAATATATGAGTCATTACAAAACCATTATTTCGCTAGAGCCATTACAAATAAATAGTGTAAGAATTGAATAAGAGAAATTTACCGAATTCTCACTTGTCTTCTATGTTTTCTTCATACCTTTCAAGTATGTGAGTAATATGTCTCCTATATTATTTCAAAAATATTCGAAAACCTAAATTTATGGAAAACCTCTTAACATATTTTATGGAGAAATCTAGACATGTCATGGGAACTGCAGACTCATGAGTGTTATACTAACTGCACTTTAGCTCTACTCTTAGCTGCCAAATGGAATTCCACTAAGCCTTAACTACAATAACTCAAATCCCGTTGTTAAATGGAGTTGGACTATCATATGCAATGAACAATACCATGCTACTAATTTCAATTATAACATGGGTTAAGGAATTATTAGGAGTTCTGACTAGTTTATTAGGAGTTTGAATGTCACATGAATTGCACATGAGCTCAACTCTAAGTTGCGAAATGTAGTTTGACTAAACTTTGTGCACATTAAGAGGACTTCGACCTTCTAGATGGAGTTCCATTGTCACATGCACTACACATTACTATTCCATTAAGTCCACATGAGCTATTTTAGAACTAATACAAAATTCAGTTATCACATGAGGTATTTTCAATTTTTTAAATGATTAACTATGAAGACTGAACGATTGCCATAGAATCAATCTCGAAAGTACACTTGTCTCATTCTCGTACATAGATTAAAAGAATACATAGATGATAGATAGTCCACTCCAAAATTATAAGATATAAACACCTATCCATGTAAAGATATTGCAACTCACTTGTTTTTTTTAAAAGCTCCTATACATATGCGAGCCTTATTTATAAACAATAAATTTCAACTAATGTTTGCATGTTTAATGAACATTATTTTTAATGTGTGTGAATATACTAATGTGGTGCATCAATCATAGTATCTTCTAACTACAACATGGTTTCAAGTGTGGGTGAAATTTCTAAAGCGCACGAAGGTGAAATTGGAAGCAAAGAAGCATGAAGGCTACCAGATTCATTTTGTGCCAATTCCCTTATGATATTTTTCTGTTAGCTCTTCTTGTTGGGTAAGTTCTTCCTCTATAATCATTTCAAAATAATATCCATCTCAACCAAAATCAAATCCATATAACCATGATCATATCTTACACTACTCTAACTAATAGCATATAAGAGTCATTACAAAACCATTATTTAGCTAGAGGCCTTACAAATAATTATAGTGTAAGCATGAAATCAAATAAATTTACGTCATTCTCGCTTATCTTTTATGCTTGCTTTGTACCCTTCTCGCTTGCTTCGTACCCTTTTCAAGTGTGTTATCAATGGGCCTCCTATCGTATTTTAAAATGATTCAAAAACTTAAATTTATGGAAAACTTACTAATATATTTTATGAAAAATATAGGCATGTCATGGGGACTACACTCCCAATTGTTACATTAATTGCACTTTAGTTCGAGTAAGCCTTATAAACATTAACTTAGATCTCAACTACTAGATAGATTTGGACTGTTATATGGACTCCACATTACCATACAACTAAATGTAGTTATAACATGAGTTTAAGGAGTTTATTAGGAGCAAGCTTAGGATTTTATTAGGAGTTTGGGTGTCACACAAAGTGCACATGAGATCAACTCCAAGTTGCTAAATGGAGTTTGATTAAATCTTGTGCACATCGACACTACTTCGAGCTCCTAGATGGAATTCCATTGTAACATGGAATACACATTACTATGCCATTAAGTTCAGTTATCAATCTATTTTGAACTACTGCCATAAAATTATCAATCTCGATCATACAATTGTCTCATTATATTCCATCAACATAGATAGTAGTACAGCCCAAAATTTTAAGATATAAAAGTCTATTAGAATAATTAAAAGAAATTACAATTCAATAAATTTTATTAGCATTTATGTGGTGAGTGTCACATATGTGTAATTCGTTATTCTTAATTACCTTTATTTGGTTTTTATTTTATTTATTTATTTTATTTATAGAGAGATGGTGGGTATTTTGAATTATCTCACCACAACCAGACCTGAGATTCTGCATATTATGTGAGTGTGTTAAGTCAGTTTATGTAAAAACCTCAAGAAATCCATTGGAATGCACCTAAGGGAATACTCAGGTATCTAAAAGGAACACTTGATTATGGTATTAAATATACTGATGCATATGATGTTGAGTTGAGAGGTCACTTAGATTCTGATTGGGATGTCAATCTGGATGATCAAAGTGTGTTTGGCATCGGATCCAAGATTGTTTCATGCAGTAGTAAAAAGCATCCTACTGTGTCTTTGTCTTCTACTGAAGTAGAATATAAAGCTTTCTATGCAACAACTTGTTAAGTTGTTTGGTTGAGAATACTTCTTCAAGATGTTGGAGAAGAACAAATGGAACCCACAATGATCAAATGTGATAATCAAAGATCAATCAAGCTAGCGAATAATCCGAATTATCAAGCATGGACAAAGCATGTTGATGCTCACTTTCATTTTGTTAGAGAAAAGTTGCAGTCAAATGAAATAGCTCTTATGTATTGTAATACTTGTGAATATATTGTTGATATTTTCACCAAGCCTCTTGGAAAGGTTAAGTTTGAGGTGTTTAGGGAGATGTTAGGTGTACCAGTCAATCAATTCTCCATTAAAGAGCATACTTGGAAATAATGGAGCACTAGTTAGTTACCTACATACACTCGAGTACTTTAATGTAGATCCTATTTTCTTGTTCTTTTGTTGTAACAACTAGTTGGCTACATTTAACAAATACAGTTTGTGAGCCTAGCCTCTATAGTAGATTTTCCCCAAATTCTTTGTGCTATCTTTTTCATTATGCTATCTTCTTTCTAATTCTAATTGTGGACTCAGCGCCTCCCAATTCCCTTTCTAATTCTAAGGGTGGATTGAGTGCCTCCTACTTTTGAGATTTTCGTGTTGTCTCTTGTTCTTGTTGGGTAATGTATTCCTCTATAATCATATAAAAATAATCGGGATCATACACTTGTCTCATTCTATTACATAGATAATAGTACACCTCAAAATTTTAAGATATAAAAACCTACTAGAATAATTAAAAGAAATTAGAATTCAATAAATTTTATTAACATTTATGTGATGAGTGTCACATATGTGTAATTCATTATTCTTAATTACCTTTATTTGGTTTTTATTTTATTTATTTAATAAATAAACACAAATTTTTAATCTTAAATTATTTTTTAACTTTTAATTTTATTTTTTTATTTAATAAGTGAACACTAATTTTTTAAATGCTATATCTTGAATATTGAGAAAGAAATTTAAATCCATTTAAAAATAAAGCCTTACAGTTGTGTCGCTTGGGTAGACCTCTTAAAATGGAATAAAGGCAGGACCATCGATGTTGTAATTTTACTATTGGATCAAAAAACATAACTACAAAGAGGGCAAGTTACAAGTAAGATCGTTGGTCGTAACTGTACAAGCCATCCATTGATTTATTTTTTACACGGAAATGGAAGGACAGAGCCCACAAGAAGAAACAGTTGGAACAGTTGGACAACCAACGAGTGATAGCGGTAGACCGAGGCATGTTGAGGAGCTAATACAAGAAGGGAATCCGTTCTCAGCTCGGCTAATGGTGATGAGCAATACGTTAACGTTGATTAGCAATAGTTTAAGAGAAATGGGTGAATCTCAGAATGAATTCGCAGAAAGTCTAGAAGGAATCGCAGAAGAAGCTCTTGATATTAGTGAAGCTCTGAGAGTTAATATTCGTGGCACAGAATCTGAAGTGTTATTCCAACCAGCAGATCCAGAGGTTTTCTGCGAGTTGGCTCGCATAATAATTTCAGAGACAGATATCAGCAGTAGTATCAACTCAAAGTGCACAATTTGCTTGGAAGCACATAAAGTGGGTGAGAAGGTCCGTCAACTGCCATGCCACCATCTGTTTCACAAGAGTTGCATCAAATCATGGCTGGACATTGGACACACTTGTCCAATCTGTCGATTCGAACTGCCAGTTGCAAATCCTCTTCTCTTGCCTGATTAATCGATCTATAAGAATAAAGCTTTAGAGGTTCAACATAATGTCTTCTTTATATATTCTGTCTATAGATATAAGTATTATTTGGATTGTGATATGAGATAATATTGTATTATAGTATTTGATAAATAAAACCATAGAATCTGTTTAATTTATTGTAAAATGTAAGTATTAATTAAACAAAAGTTAATGAAATATATGAGGAGCAAGTCTCTGATCAAGTTGAATAACTGTATAGAAATTTAGATAAAGCAACTGTGTCTTTCATAGCTCGATCTTAATGGATAAAATTAAAAACAATATTATAGCTTCTTGGGATCATAATGTAGAAACAATAACGGAGATGGCTAGCATCATAATGGAAAATAATAACATGGGTGGTTAAAATATAAAAATGTCAAAAGAAAGATTATAATATCCTCAACAATCATTCACCATTTCCATATATCACATCCTAAGTCAATGAAAATAAACAACAAGAATAACTTTATGGAATTGGTTTGCATCTTTCGTCATCTATGATCCAAATCAAAATGTGGATATGGTTTAACCCATAAAAACCATCTAGAATAATAGATAGCATATGTGAAAAACTACACATCAGATAATTGTGTTTCAAAGAGGCTTGATTAGTATTTCTCAAATGTACAAGTAAGTGAATCTGATCATTCTCCTTTCACATTCAGGTATATTGCCCATGTTCTGGGACTTTGCTACAGGAAACAATGTATCCACAAGACATAAATTTGTCAAGAAACTCACTCAATCCATCATAAATTACAGGTTTGATCATGTTCAATGTCGAGTGAACGGTAGGTAGTTGAGGGCCTTCTTTATCCATCCTTCTTAGACTCAAAATAATCAAAATATTATAGATGAAAGAAAATAAGCAGTTAGAATTTAATTCCTAAAAACCACAAAGTTCTTCATGGATAGATTGAAATGGAAACTCAGCCAATTGAATCTATCGAGGGCTTATGTGGATAGGTGAATCAATCAAATTCATAATGATACTTATGAATTCATAGATACCATAATACATGTTGCATTTGAAAAATATACGAAAATTGATTTTTTTCTCTGTACATCGAAATTTCATGTTTGATATGATTAATCTTCTAGTTTCACCTCCTAGTGTTAAAATGAGATTATAAGAACTTGAAATCTGTAGTTATTGATCAATCCCTTTAAAATCCTTTTTATTCAAAAGAAATTAGAAACCATGAATATGGAGAGGGATTGTCAATAATAAAATTTAAAAACATCAGAAAATTATTTTTAATTTACGAGTAAGGATGTTACTTGACAAAAGTTCATGGTATCCTACTAAAGGGGAACTGTGCCTCGTTAAAGGTTGGTTATGTTTATTAAGTGAGTGGGAAAGAATATGTCGATACTGATAACATTGATATAATAGGATTTGTGGTGCAAACTATAAAGTGACTTTAATATGTTATTCACAAAAGAGTGTCTACTTAAATGCTAAGAAATAACACTTTTGTTTTTGCGTAATAATGGGAAGCCTCAGTGAGAAGAAACTTACTAGTTTAGGGCTACATTGCAACATATAATAAATGACTTTGTTTATAGAAGTATGTAATGTATGCATTGGAAAGTTAGATTGATTTATTTTGGACACTAAATATATTAGTCCGATTTGAATATTCATTAGAAATCTATAAACCTTCTCTAGTATATACTATGGGTAGTATAAGTACAATTGGATTGATATAATGATCAATTAGGAAACTATGTGGTGAGTAAACTATAGTTGGACCACCTACTAATCAAAGGTGAATTAGTCTTATTGACTTGGACTGACTATATAATTGAGAAAGATTTCTATAGCTGCATTTATTTTTGTTATGAAATAAATTCCTGACTTAATGATCAAGACATGAAGATTTATGCTAACAAGTGAAATGTGTAGTCACAATAACTTCATGGAAACCTAGGAATGTTTAATATTGTCAAACAAAAGTAGTTTTCTCAAAAGAGGAACCATGTTAAAATAAGTATTGACATGCGTATTATCTTATGTAGGAAGAATGAATCATTACTATGAGAAAACACGTATGAGTTAGAAACAATATCAACAATGGATATATGCAGGTTAAAAAGTAAATCGTACAAAAATGTAATCATGTGATAAGGTAGAGTGTATTGACACAGTGTGATTACCACAAGACTATAAGTGTTAGCTACACAAGGGTTGTGCATAAAGAAAAAAATTGTTACACCTAGATTGTATGCACCTAACTAGCATAGTACTTTGGGTCCTAAATTCATATGTCATAAGGAAGAGTTATGTTTCTAGTCTCGCTATCATGAACTAATAAACCTAATGGTCAGTTGATACACATAATAAGTAAATGATGAGAGAACTGAATATTATTTAGTTTTTAAACCTATGTGTAACAATAAATTCTCAGAAAATGAATGTTAACTTCTTATCAGAAGTTGCTGATTAATATGTAGCATTTTTATGAATAAATTTGTTTCATATGTGTAGGTGTTACTCACAGAGGGAAGGTGACAGGTATAAATTAAATTTTAAATTACTTGTCCACTATTGCGACTAGATGGCTACGATTGGTTAGTTGTTAATAATGCTTTACAATATTTACATATGTATTGATGGTTTGATGTCCTTCCATCTAAGTCATATCTAGATTTGATGCCTAAAAATTCCTTTGATAAAAGTGTACAAATTTTGTACCGCACTTTAGTTATGATTTATATCCTTTGGATCTAATAACGGTTGATGCCCAATCATTGTAATGCATTGTGTTTCCTTGAATAGATCTAATAAATGTTGCTATTGAAATTGCTAGTAAAATGTCGGACATGCCTTCAGTTTGATAACGTGTGAGGGTGTCCAAATTTTGCAAAAGCATTGATTTGGGGTTGGGGTATAACTAACAAATACTGTTGATGGCTTTTATATGACGAATATGCGTAACATGTGATTTAGTTGAATGGATCTAAAGGGAAAATATCATATTTTATTTATTCTCTTAGCCAAGTCATTTTGAATTCCAAAGGATAGACTAAGATCTATACTTTAAAATCATTATAGTTTGGATATTTATAATCTCTACCTTAATGGTCGAGTTGAAGATCTAAAGTATGCATGTTGGAAAATTGCTATTGACATTTCGAAAAAAATGATAAGTGAATGAACGACATATAACTTTATGGACTAACTTTGTAGGAGTATGCGTGGGACACCACCATTTGAAATGGACTATTTTGTTTCAAAATTTCACTGGCTTAAAAAAGGGAGCTAAGCCACTCAAGAACGAGTGATGTTTTATTATCTTATTAGAAATTTCGTATTTCTAGGTTTCTATGAACCAGGGTTTAACTATGATTGTGGTGTTATGTACTCACATTGCACGACTTTACGATCCTTCTCACCATCTCACGATCAATGTAAGACATGGATTCTAAATCCACTTGTAAATAAGTGGTGATTTATTCTGAATCAGTTTTGAGATTGTATGAACCATGAATGATGGTAAGGGTGCAATCACTACAAATTAGGTAATGTTGATTCAATGAATGAAAAATTATGTTTATCGATAGATGTTAATTAACCATGAGGCCAATGTCATTAATTAGAACAATGACACTAAAGTCATGCAGAGCACCAAGGAGTGTGCATTACAAATATTCAAAGTTAAAATATACACTAAATACGAACATGGAAAAGAAAATTGAATGCTGCGGAAGCACCATAATGTTAGGCAAGTGATTGCCATGTGGGCATAATGGTGTTAGGCATATATGTTGTAGGAGCACGATGGTGTTAGGCAAGCGATTGTCGCATGAGCACATTGGTTTTAGGCATATGGTGTGGCAAAATGACCTAGGAAAAAACTAGACATTTGGAAAATAGAACGATGTTTGATGTCACTGAGGAGAAAACTTTTAACTCATGGTTAAAAGGGAGAGTAACCCCAGGAATTGTTGTAAGTCGACATGAGAATTGGTAAATAAGTCCAGGGAGTGTTTGAAAGATAACAAAAGGAAAGATGCGTTAGCAAAATTTCCAAGTCATTAGACCGTTACATGTCTTAATGTGAAAATGTGAAAGAAAGGTGAACGACTAGGTAAGTATCCAAGTGGAATATTTCGAATCAAATTACATTGTTAAGAAATAATTATGTATTATGATATGAGTACAGACTAGAAGATGATTCCATAATTTGCAAAAATGATGCTCCAAAAGGGCCTGTTATTTATGTTTTAAAGATCAATTATGGAATTGCCTATTGGGGAAACCATTTTCCATTGAAAGAGAGAGAGAGCATATCTTTTGGGCAAATCTATCGTGGGAGCTCTATGGTTTTTTGGAAGATATTTGAAAGATGATCTTTGTGTGTGAGGTTAAGGAATATGGAGGTAGGGTGAAAAAGCTACACCAACCATGCATAGGGATGGTAATAGACGATCGTGGCAATTGAAGAGTTATGGGAGTAGGAGCCCAATACTCCCTGCAATGCCCACTACTATTCGCTTTCAGTCAGGTATGAACTCCCCTTCCAGGATACACCTTGATAGAAGTTGCATGTGATTTTTTTTCCAATGAATTAGAGTTTTCTCATTTCCGCAGAGAGGTGAATAATGGCAATTTGATATATAGAAATTGGTTGCGTATTTGATAACCGGAAAGTGAATGAATCTCTATTTTGTTTTTCTCGATTCCACTTAGATTTTCTCAGATCAATTTCACCATTCATTCTCAAGTTAGATTTTTATTTTCTTACTTTTGCTGGTTAATGCATAATCTTATTGGCTACTCTGAGAATTACATTTTTATCTGCACATAGTTGGGATCTTGCGGCTTAAAGAAAATTATTTTGAACAGATTTGTCCTTCAGCATGATATTCAGGTCTGTAATTGTGTAACCGATCCGCAAGAATGGATGTGTTATATGTAATACCCCCATGACATTACTTTTATTTTTCATGTTTTGAAAATTATTATTTTTATTATGTAATGAGTTATGGAACTCAAAGACTGAAATGACATTTGCACAAACAAACATTTTTATTTATTTATTAATAAAGAAAATAACACTTGGAGAACTCAACTACATGAGGGGACACCAACCATGGCACCAAAGAACATGTGTAAGCAAGGTAGACTGATTGATACCAACCAAATCCAATCCAAAACTCAACAACCAGACAAGATCCTAAATCATAGGGATTTAGAGATCTCATTGGAGATTTGATTGGGATGGCATAAGACCTGGACAAAAGATATATATATATATGAGTGCACTGAAATAGCACAGTACGCCGTGTTGTGAATGGAGAAACTTTGCTCGGAATGCATGTGTTGAGTGTTTCTACCATTTCATAAGTCCATCGCTTAGCTTGTTACGAACTTTGAGAGAGAGTGTCACGTGGAAGCTTTCTTGTGGTAGCTTGTTACGGACTCTGGGAGAGAGTGCCGCGTGGAAGCTTTCTTGTTGTAACTTGTTACGGACTCTGAGGATTGAGTGCCTTTATGAATTTACTTATTGTTCTGGTGCATGGTTGGTGATCCAGCTTGGGGGTGGAGTGGAGAAAACCATTGAGTTGCTTCCTCCTAAGGTTGGGAGGAGTTGATTCTCCAAGTGTGTTTCCCTTGGATTCAAGTAAGTAGATCTGATTGAGTTTCTCATATATTTCGCCGTGACTTATGGTTTTTCACATGATCGATAAAATATCTCGAGAGTCGAAACAAACCCTTTGTCTCTGTTTCTTTTGATTAATTAAATCTTTCCTGATGTATTGTTTATGCTGGGGATCTTACATTATAGGTTGAAGCGTTGCATTTTTCTTTTTATAGTTAGATCGATAAGATCCGAGCGTATGCCTTTGACAGCCGTGGTTTTGCGGCTATACTTTTAGTTTCCCTTCATTAGTAGTTGAGCTTAGAGGTGGTAGCTCTGTCAGTTGAGTTAAGAATGGACCTGTAGATTCACCGAACATTCCATTCCCTAGTTTTGTGATCAGTTCGTCCTCTGTTTCTTAAAAAATAGGTTAAATCACATGCTTGAAATCCATCTAGTTTTGTTATGAAGTGTAAAAGGGGCGTTCTGCCTTACTTTTTTATTTGATTGTGTTTCCTTTGACCCATCAATTGAGGAGGAATAAAGGAGATTCATCCTTTGTGTTCAATTGTTTTCGTTGGGCGGTTGGATGGGTATGAATAGACACCATTCGCCTAGTTAAACTGAAGAATCACAACCAATCCCAGCTCAAGAAAAATCAGGAAGCCAAACCATATTTATACATATAAGTATATAACCATGGTTTTTATTTATTTGCTGCTCGAATAGCTATGCTGACCAGTAATCAGTAGTAAAGCTAAAAAGAAATGATAGAGAAGGTATCATGTTTAAGTAAAATGAAGGGCCTAGGAAAGTATGAGAAGGGCCAAAGAGGTTTAGAATAAATATGGTAAAATGGTAGTTAGAATATATGCTACTAAACAATAATCACTTGAAGGGTTTTTTAATTACTAAGGTTTCGTATAGATGTGATAAGGGATAATACTGCATTTTTTGACCTTAGTAGTTAAGGAAGTAATTTATGGAAAACCCGGAGGTAGCTAAAAACTCAAGATTTATATATTGATTGTATTTAAAGAAAATGATTTCGAAAATCCATAGATCTCAATTTTACAGTATAACTATACATCATTGGTGATTTAAAAGATGGGGATTTCTTACAAACATATTTTTCCTAGAGATACATCTTAGGAACATAGGTCTCGAATTGATAATATAAAGGTTTGTCTGATTTGATAAAAAAAAACTATGAAAATGCAAAAGAATAACACATCATGCGTGATGTGGGTTGTATATACTCATTTTTGGATTTGTAATAAGAGAATTTAACTATGTTTTGGTGGACGTAACCCCAAGTATGGGGTGAACCATGTACATTGTTGTCTTCCCTATGTTTGCGTCTTGTACTTTTCATCTTCACTTTCGATGCTATGATTTATCTTGCTATTAATTTATACATGATGGTATGTTATATATACTTCAAGTGATGATGTTAACACAATGAATGATTTTGCATGTAAACTCGAGGAGATGTATTGGACCTAAAGGTTCCATGTCATTTTACATAAAATGCATGTTCATAGAAACCGACAAACATCTTTTACAATAAGTATTCATCCTCTTACTTATCTAGGAATTTATAACATACTGAGATGTAAGGCCATGCAAACCATGAGTATAATGATGATTATAAAGATAGGATATGGATATGAATGAAATTGTACATATTTGATTCACTAGTCAGAAATAAATTAATGAGTAGTCTTTCAAATAGGACATCTTTCCTTAAGAGAAGGATAATTTTGTAACTCAATATTTTGATGGTGGATCCTTTATGGGTAATATTAACTATTGAAATAATGAATTTAATCAATTAATAAGTTCATATGCTAGTCGCAAGTGATTATATGTTGAATTGTGGAATTTGAGTATGTATAAAATAAGTAGTCCTCTATTGACACCAAACACATTTACACATTATTGTCTGATGTTTTAATCATGCCATTTATATTAATGTAAGGTTAGGATGGTAGTACCAAGTGGAGGGGTATTATGTTATAATCACCAGGTAAGGCCTTCATTCAATGACTAAAACTAAAGGACTATTAGAAAAGTGTTAATACATAAAAACTATGCCATGGACAATGGACTTATATAAATGCGTGTGTCGAGAAAAGTTCAGAAGGGTATATGTATATGTATATGTATATGTATATGTATATGTATATGTATATGTATATGTATATGTATCTATATATATATATATACATATACATATATATACATATACATATATATACATATACATATATATACATATACATATATATACATATACATATATATACATATATATACATATATATACATATATATATATATATATATATATATATATATATATATTTGACATGTGAAATCTAAACTTAGAGGAGCCTTTGCAAGTAGGTATAAGATGTCTTTGACCTGTTAATTTCTTATTGACATATATCGGGATTTCACATGTAGAGGAGGATGGATGTAAACTGTCCTATGGTTGTTTTTCAAACGTGTGTAATATTGACATTTCTGAATTGATTGGACATGCTTTGTTGAAGTGCCATATAAAATATGCCACTAACCTAATTGATTCATTTTGTAGTAAAAGAAAAATGAATTTTTACCCCTTTTCACACATAATGGCATTGAGGTATAACAGCTATTTCACATATGGTATGAGAGAACAAGCTGAAGCACTTGGACCTACGTGGGCTGAGTGTAAAGTAAACAAGTTTGACTAGTTTCCTTGTTCCTTGTTTCCTTGTTTCCTTTATGTTATAAATATGAAAATAAACTAACCATAAATTATTTTCAGAGAAGAGGAATTGATGGGGTTGAAGCCCTTTTCGATCAGTAGATGGAGATTATGCTCAGACTCGACCGACGACCTAGTCATATCAAACGAGATAAGTGCTTTTCATGGTTTTAGTAGAGACTCAACTAAAAAGGTATGAAAGAGAGTATTAGGAAAATTGATATATGCACAATGCTTACGATAAAATTGTTATCGCATACTAATAGTATGCATAATGTTTATTTCTTTTATTTTTAAAACATAAGGGAATAGTATAGATGCCAACATATATGTAGAGCTTATAACCAAATTGAAATATGTATACGATTAGTGAAAGACAATTATTCTTTATTAAGCCGTTGACCCATCTTCGATGCTCGAAAGTGACCAATAAGTATGTTACTTGACAAAAGTTCGTGGTATCCTACTAAAGGGGAATTGTGGCTCGTTAATGGTTGGTTATGTTTATTAAGTGAGTGGGGAAGAATATGTCGATACTGATAACATTGATCAAATAGGATTTGTGGTGAAAATTATAAATTGACTTTAATATGTTATTGACAAAAGAGTGTTTACTTAAATGCTAAGAAATAACACTTTTATTTTTGTGTAATAATGGTAAGCCTCCTTGACAAGAAACTTACTAGTTTAGGGATACATTGCAACATATAATAAATGAATTTCTTAATAGAAGTATGCAAAGTATGTATTGGAAAGTTATATCGATTTATTTTGGACACTAAATATATCAGTCCGATTTGAATATTCATTATAAATCTATAAACCTTCTCTAGTATATACTATGGGTAGTATAAGTAGAAGTGGATTGATATAATGATCAAATAGGAAACTATGTGGTGAATAAACTATAGTTGGACCACCTACTAATCAAAGGTGAATTAGTCTTATTGACTTGGACTTGCTATATAATCAAGAAAGCTTTTGATAAATGCATTTATTTTTTGTTAAGAAATAAATTCCTCACTTAATGATCAGGACATGAAGAGTTATGCTAACATGTGAAATGCGTAGTCGCAATAACTTCATGGAAACCTAGGAATGTTTAATATTGTCAAACCAAAGTAGTTTTCTTAAAAGAGGAACCCTATTAAAATAATTATTAACATGCGTATTGTCTTATGTAGGAAGAATGAATCATTACTATGAGAAAACATGTATGAGTTAGGAACAATATCAACAATGGATATATGCAGGTTAAAAAGTAACTTGTACAAAAATGTAATCATGTGATAAGGTAGAGTGTATTGACACAGTGTGATTACCACAAGACAATAAGTGTTAGGTACACACGGGTTGTGCACAAAGAAAAAAATTGTTACACCTAGAACGTATGCACCTAACTAGCATCCGACTTTGGGTCCTAAGTTCATATGTCATAAGGAAGAGTTATGTTTCTAGTGTGGTTATTATGAACTAATAAACCTAGTGGTCAGTTGATACACATAATAAGTAAATGAGAGAACTGAATGTTATTTAGTTTCTAAACTTGTGTGTAACAATAAATTATCAGAAAATGAATGTTAACTTCTTATCAGAAGTTGTTGAATAATTTGTAGCGTTTTTATGAATAAATCTGTTTCATATGTGTAGGTGTTACTCACACGAGGAAGCTGACATGTATAAATTAAATTTTAAATTACTTGTCCACTATTGTGACTAGATCGCTACGATTGTTCATCTGTTAATAATGATTTACAATATTTACATATGTATTGATGGTTTGATTTCCTTAAATCTAAGTCATATCTAGATTTAATGCCTGAAAATTCCTTTGATCAAAGTGTACAAATTTTGTACCGCACTTTAGCTATGATTTATATCTTTTGGATCTGATAACGGTTGATGCCCAATCCTTGTAATGCATTGTGTTGGCTTGAATAGATCTAATAAATGTTTCCTTTGAAATTGTTGGTAAAACGTTGGACTTGGATTAAGTCTGATAACGTGTCGGGGTGTCCAAATTTTGCAAAAGCATTGATTTGGGGTTGGGGTATAACTAACAAATACTGTTGATGCCTTTTATATGACGCATGTGCATAACACGTGATTTAGTTGAACAGATTTAAAGGGAAAATATCATCTTTGATTTATTGTCTTAGCCGAGTCATTTTGAATGCCAAAGGATAGAGTAAGATCTATACTTTAAAATCATTATAGTTCAGGTATTTATAATCTCTGCCTTAATGGCTGAGTTGAAGATCTAAAGTCTGAATGTTGGAAAATTTCTATTGATAATCTGGAAAAAATGATAAGTGAATGAACGATGTATAACGTTACAGACTAAATTTGCAGGAGTATGCATGGGACACCACCATTTGAAATGGACTATTTAGTTTCAAAAATTCACTGGCTTAAATAAGGGAGCGAAGCCACTCAAGAACGAGTGTTGTTTTATTATCTTATTATAAATTTCGTATTTCTAGGTTTCTATGAACTATGGTTTAACTATTATTGTGGTGTTATGTACTCACATTGCAGGGCTTTACGATACTTCTGAGCATCTCACGATCAATGTAAGGCATGGATTCTAAATCCACTTGTAAATAAGTGGTGGTTTATTCTGAATGAGTTATGAGATTGTATGAACCATGGATGATGGTAAGGGTACAATCACTACAACTTAGGTAATTTTGATTAAAGGAATGAAAAATTATGTTTATCTATAGATGTTAATTAACCATGAGCCCAAAGTCATTAATCAGGACAATGATAATAAAGTCATGCGAAGCACTAAGGAGTGTGCATTACAAATAGACAAAGTTAAAATTTACACTAAATATGAACAGGGAAAAGAAAATTGAATGTTGCAGGAGCACCATGGTGTTAGGAAAGAGATTTCCACGTGAGCACAATGGTGTTAGGAATATATGTTGCAAGAGCATGATGGTGTTAGGAAAGCGATTTCCATGTGAGCACATTGGTGTTAGGCATATTGTGTGGCAAAAAGACCTAGGAAAAAACTGGACATCTGGAAAACAAGACGGTGTTGGATGTCACTGAGGAGAAAACTTTTAACTCATGATTAAAGGGAGAGTAACCCGAAGAATTGTTGTAAGTGCACACGAGAATTGGTAAAAAATTCTAGGGAGAGTTTGAAAGATAACAAAAGGAAAGATGCATTAGAAAACTTTCGAAGTCATTAGACGGTTACATGTCTTAATGTGAAAATGTGAAAGAAGGGTGAACGACTAGGTAAGTATCCAAGTGGATTATTTACAAATCAAATTACATTGTTAAGAAATAATTATGTTATGATATGAGTACATACTAGAAGATGATTCCATAATTTGCAAAAATGATGCTCCAAAAGGGCCTGTTGTTTATGTTTTAAAGATCAATTATGGAATTTTTACTTATGTGACTTAATGAATTACGGGGTAGACCCGGTTTTGATGCAAGCAGATTGCAAGTCTGAAACAAAAGCGACTTGAGGAGATGCGAAAAAAAAATCCCAGGGGATCGGGACAAAAAAACAAAAAAACAAAAATGATAGAATAGAAGAGGAAATTTTTTGAAAACAAGAACACTGAGGACGGTGTTATTTTCAAGGCGGAGAGGATGTAATATCCCTCTTTCCTACCCATGAATACCTTGTAATAGTAAAATAATTTACTGTATTTTTTCTGGTGAGAAGCTCAAGGCCAAGGCCCCACTAGAAACAAAGACTTGGGAATTTAGGTGTGTTAATTACCTAAGTGGTAAACTTAGACCGTGACGCAACTTAATGACCTACAACTAAATCCGCTAGTGAAAAAAAGAAGAAGTGAAGGAATATGAAGAGGTAATTGGTTGCTCCTCTACCTAACCAGTAAGATCGAAATTTACAGGAGCTGTCATATAAACGATCATGTTGGGGATGAGATCTTTAGAAATTGGTAGACTAGAAGGGACCTCTATAAGGCACGAATTGAACTATTAAACAATCTAAGAGAATGACTAAATAGTAATATAATATTTTAAATGACAATAATAATCTTGAGTCCTATGGTAGGATTACCTTTAAAAAGAAGCGGATTTACCAAGCAATCACAACCATATATATATATATATATATACCATATAAAGAAAAGAATAATACAAACACTTATGAGGGTTGTCACAACCTCTTGAATTCGATTGTTTATATTACTAAAGTAAAAGACTAATGGGAAACCTCATGTTGCTTAAAAGGGAGAAAAGCTATCAAATTGTTAGTAATGGGGAAGTATTTAAATACTTGTCTCCTCCATGGACAACGCAAATATTTCTTTTTCATTGTAATCCTCTGTTAATTATGAATTATTAGTGGGGTTTTAATTAATGAAAGTTATGATTTCCTTTTATGGAGGGATTTGCAAGATTGTAGCGATACCTCTTAGCAAATGTAGGGGAAATGGCTATTTTGGGGAAAATTTATCATGGGGGCTGTATGTTTTTTTGGAAGATCTCTGAAAGATGATCTCTATGTGTGAGGTTGAGGAATATGGATGTAGGGCCAAAAATCTACACCAGCCATGCATAGGGATGGTAATAGACAATCGTGGCAATTAAATACTTATGGGATTGGGATCCCAATACTCCCGACAATGCCCACTAGTATTCGCTTGCAGTCGGGTATGAACTCCCATTCCAGGCTACACCTCGATAGATGTTGCATGAAATTTTCTTTCCAATGAATTAGAGTTTTCTCATTTCAGCAGATAGGTGAATAATGGTGATTTGATATATAGAAATTGCTTACGGATTGATAATCGGATTGTGAACAAATCTCTGTTTTGTTTTTCTCGATTCCACTTAGATTTGCTCAGATCGATTTCACCATTCATTCTAAAGTTAGATTTTTCTTTGCTTGCTTCCGTCGGTTAATGCATAATCTTATCGGATACTTTGAGAATTACATTTTTATCTGCACACGGTTGGGATCTTATGGCTTAAAGAAAATAGATTTGAACAGATATGTCCTTCGGCATGATATTCAGGTCTGTAATTGTGTAACCAATCCAGAAGAATATACATGTTATAGGTTGAAGCGTTGCATTTTTATTTTTGTAGTCAAATCAATAAGATGTGAGCATATGCCTTTGACAGCCGGGGTTTTGCGGCTATACTTTTAGTTTCCCTTCATCATTAGTAGAGCTTAGAGGTGGTAGCTCTGATAGTTGAGTTAAGAATGGACCTGTAGATTCAGGGAACATTCCATTCCCTAGTTTTGTGACCAGTTCATACTCCTTTTCTTAAAAAATATGTTAAATTGCATGTCTGAAATCCATCTAGTTCTATTAAGAAGTGTAAAAGGGGCGGTCTCCCTTACTTTTTGATTTGATTGTGTTTCCTCTGACCCATTGATTGAGGAGGAATAAAGGCTATTCATCCTTCATGTTAAATTGGTTTCCTTCGACGGTTGGCTGGGTATGAATAGACACCATTCGCCTAGTTAAACTGAAGAATCACAACCAATCCTGGCTCAAGAAAAATCAGAAAGCCAAACTGTATTTATACATATAAGTATTTAACTGTGTTTTTTATATATTTGTTGCTCGAATAGTTATGCTGACCAGTAATCAGTAGTAAAGCTAAAAAGAAATGATAGTGAAGGTATCATGTTTAAGTAGAAGGGAGGTCCTAGGAAAGTATGAGAAGGGCCAAAGGGGTTTAGAATAAATATGGTAAAATGGTAGTTAGAATATATGATACTAAATAATAATCGCTTAAAGGGGTTTTTAATTACTAAGGTTTCATATAGATGTGATGAGGGATAATACTGCATTATCTGACCTTAGGAGTTAAGGAAGTAGTTTATGGAAAACCCGAAGGTAGCTAAAAACTCAAGATTTATATATTGATTGTATTTAAAGAAAATGATTTCAGACATCCATAGATCTCAATTTTATAGTGTAACTATACATCATTAGGGATTTAAAAGATGGGGCATGCTTACCCACATATTTCTCCTAGAGATACATCTTAGGAGCATAGGTCTTGAATTGATAATATAAACGTTTGTTCGATTTGATGAAAAAAAAAACTATGAAGATGCAAAAGGATAACACATCATGTGTGATGTGGGTTGTATACACTCATTTGTGGATTTATAGTAAGAGAATCTAACTAAGTTTTGGTGGTCATAACCCCAAGTATGGGGTGAACCACGTACATTAGTGTCTTCCCTATGTTTGCATCTTGTACTTTTCATCTTCACTTTTGATGTTGTGATTTATCTTGCTATTAATTTATACATGATGGTATGTTATATATACATTAAGTGATGATGTTAACAGAATGAATGATTTTGCATGTAAACTTGGGGAGATGAATTGGACCTAAAGGTTCCATGTGATTTTACATAAAATGCATGTTCGTAGAAACTGACAAACATCTTTTAAAATAAGTATTCATTCTCTTGCTTATCTACGAATTTAAGACATACTGAGATGTAAGGCCATGCAAACCATGAGTATAATGATGATTATAGAGATAGGCTATGGATATGAATGAAATTGTACCTCTTTGATTCACTGGTCATAAATAAATTAATAAGTAGTCTTTCAAATAGGACATCTTTGCTTAAGAGAAGGATAATTCTGTAACTTGGTATTTTGACGGTGGATCCTTTACGGGTAAAGTTTAACTATTGGAATAATGAATTTAATCAATTAAGAAGTTCATATGCTAGTCGCAAGTGATTATATGTTGAAATGTGGAATTTGAGTATGTATAAAATAAGTAGTCCTCTATTGACACTGAACACGTTTACGCATTATTACAGTGATGTTTTGATCACACCATTTATATTAATGTAAGGTTAGGATGGTAGTGCGAACTGGAGGGGTATTATGTTATAATTACCAGTTAAGGCCTTCATTCAATGACTTAAACTAAAGGACTATTAGAAAAGTGCTAATACATAAAAACTATGCCATGGGCAATGGACTTATACAAATGCGTGTGGCAAGAAAAGTTTAGAAGGGTATATATATATATACACATATATATATATACATATATATATATACATATATATATACATATATATATACATATATATATATAGATAGATATATATATACATATACATATACATATAC
>LPNX010844072.1:366597-396202 GCA_001517045.1 Pseudotsuga menziesii | reverse complement strand
ATATATATATATATATATACATATACATATACATATATATATATATTTGACATGTGAAATATAAACTTAGAAAAGCCTTTGCAAGTAGGTATAAGATGTCTTTAACCTGTTAATTTCTCATTGACATATATTAGGATTTTACATGTAGAGGAGGATGGATGTAAACTGTCCTATGGTTGTTTTACAATGTGTGTAATCTTGACATTTTTGAATTGATTGGACATGCTTCATTAAAGTGCCATATAAAATCTGCCACTAACCCGATTGACTCATTTTGTATTAACATCGAAACAAAATTTTACCCCTTTTCACACATAATGCCATCGAGGTATAACAGGTATTTCACAAATGTGTTCCTTGTGATTATAATGAAGATGAAAGAAACATCAAACTAGAATGTGACATAACAATTCAGTAATGTAACAAGCTTCCATAAGTAATATATGATTAGAAGATGAATGTTTCAATTAAACATGAAACTTGATGAACATTTGAATGTGACAATGCCCTTCCAAACCCTGAGCATGAAGACTAAAAGATGAATTTTAGATTATGACATAAACATTGGTCAATGTCACATTCAAACATAAAAATAAATGAAGGTTAGAATGTGACATAACCCTTGATAAAGGCCGAATAACACATTATTCATGTGTCACATATATGGCTATGTTGGCATATATCAGACACTGTAGTGAACCATAGTTTACTTCAGTGAATTATATTTGACTTTATTTTGATAATATATGTTGATGAATCTTCAAATGGAATAACTAAATGCAATCATTGAAAATCATTATAATGAATCTCATAATCTGACAAAATTTATTCAAGAATATAACTATTGTGAAATGTCACAATTCAACATAAAAGTTAATGAATACTGTAATCCAAGATAATGTTAATACAACATTTTAGTAGGTGAAAGCCATATTCATATAATCCAATATGAAATTTTATCATGGTGTAGAAAGGTTTTATTACATTCTAATAGTGCAAAAGTTGTTTAATTACTATGTAATTAATACAAAATAGAGTTTCAAATGTACAATGCTAATGCAATGTTTTATTATATTGTAACATGGATTTGTTATTTAATGAAAATTATTAATTTTTTTAACAATACATATAATCATTAGTGATGGTAATTCAGTAAATTTATGTAATCAATGCAATACTACAAAATTAGTTAGTTAAAAATAGTATTGTTTAAGGGTTATGTTGGATTGTTCCCTTTATAATTGATTATGTTGTATTATGGTAATTTTCATTAATGTGTTTCGTTGAATTATTTGGAGACACATTAAGAGATGAAAGTAATATAATAAGTACTATAATTTGTTGTAATTTATAATTCCACTAAATTTTTTTTGAGGAATGTTCCTTCGAGTTCTTATAATATTCTAACAGTGCCACAGTTCTTATGGATGTAATATGTTATCAGGAGAACCACACGAGTGTCACATAAATTCCCAAATTTATATTTGGATTTTTTGTTAATGGTTTTGTTATATTTTACACATTCCTTGCTCCATGGTCATGTTGCATTATTGGGTTGTTGATTCATGGAAATTTGTTGCATTATGGGATTCATTAAATTGATTTTGTATTTTTTTGGCTTAGGTATAATTGCAATCATTTTTTTTCATTTTGGCATATATCAATTCTTTTGTTTGTTTATTATGTTCATCTATAGGTAGGTTTATGTTAGATAGTTTAATTTGTCCGTGGGTACGTTGTATTATGATTACGCTTGTTCATGTATTTTGTTGTGTTGTAAGGTATTATAATAGTTGGGTTTACTTATGCATGAAATGGTTTTTGTTGTATTTTGAAATCCATTAAGTGTTATCTTATGTAACAACAATCATCAAGGTCCATATTGCATTATGAAAGTTTTTCATGGTTATGTTGCATTATGGTTTTGTAATGTCCCTAAAATTCATAAAAAAAACAAAAAAAATCGTAGACTAATAAAATGCTATCTCTTAAGGACATCCTTATTTGAATATACTGCAAAATAAAAGTTTGTTCAAAGAACTGAACCTAAGTTCTATCTATTGCTTTCCTTTATGTGTTTTTCTTGGGTAATGATGATGTTCACATAAAGATGTTCTGTACTTTGATATGTTAATACGATTACTTTCCTAGTCTATATTATTTACTCACATTGTCGATACTTACTTTGTTTTATGTCTTACTTTCTTTTTACGTGTATTTAATTTGTTTATCGTTCATTAGGAAGAGGCTGACTTACCATTGTATGTCAATGGGTGGAGTGGCGGGTTTCTATCATTTAAAGGTCTACTCAAAAAGCTAAGTATCCCATGCTACGAGGTTTACTTAGTTCAACATGAACTAATGCAAGTCTTTATAATATCTTCTGCACGTGATTTCATGGATGAACTTAGTCTTATGATCGTGGTAAAAAAAACGTCCTAACATCTACAACAAACCACACCTAAACAACATTATTACTATGCATAAAAGTGAAAATAGGACAAAGGGTCCTAAGCCTAGACTATACCTTGTATCTATGGTAAGACGGGGTTATAATATATATGCATGTTTTAAAACCACACATGATGAAGGTTTAAAACCTTGGATGTAACACTTTATACTTAACATATAGTGTGGAGGGTTTTACGTTATGGCATGTGTTATGCCATTGAAACTATGGATAAAGTTCTAGAAAATCGCATAAGTTGAGGGTTTAAGACTAAGGTGATGAGGTTTAATGTAATGGTGAGAAGTATGAAGCCATACTATGCAAATGTTGGTTTTAATTTGCATAGATGTATTTTAATGTTTACGTGTAACTCATGTCTGTCTATGTAATCATTTTGGGAATGAGCATAGCTCTGTTCTATAGTTGATATACAATGTTTTTAAATAAAATACGAGCATCCTAAAAGGAGAAATCTTGCGTGAATGATACAGTCACTAAAGTGTTGGTATTTTCATTGTCTACTATAAAATACCACTTGTACCTTAAAACGTTCAGTGATGTGCTTGCGATATAGCTGTCTGCAAAACATGATTATTAACCTATTCCACCAATTAACCTTGAGATAACATAATCATTATGAAAAAGAAAAATAAACGTGCACAACATAATATCACAAAATGACACAAACACATTCATTTGGTTCACCTCGACCACGAGGCTACATCCACCAAATTAGTTATTCTTTTCATTTATTTCTCATAAATAAGGTACTTACAAAGTCACGGCTAATCCATGGCCAGTTTACCTTACCACAAGACTCTTCGTAGAGAGCCTCTTACAACTAAACAGTCTCCTTTTCCTTATAACCAGCTCATAAAAGGATTTAGCAGTTCCCCAATGCTCTTGACAATTTGATCAATTATCTATAAGTTAGGCATTTGTCTTTCTTTTCACAAGGTTTTATAAAGAAATGCACAACGTTGATCACACCCCAAAAATACCCTGGATTCAGGTAACTGGTTCTAAATGCTAAATGAAAAACAATAATCAAATGCAGTGGGGATCACCTGTTCCAATCACCTAACTATAACATAAATATATATAAAACAACTTTGCAGTGTTGGAACTAAATGAAAATTCTGAAATCAGGAAGGGGTGGATATTCTTAGATTGTGAGCATAAACTATGTTAACAATACAAGTAGATCGTTTTCCATTCTGATCTTACAAGTGGTAACCCTCAAATGTTGATCTATTCCAATGTGAGCACAAATGTTGGTAACCAATTAAAGACCTAATCCCAACGGGAGCATGAATGGTGGTAAACAAATGTAAAACTAACCCTAGTCTTCTGATCTATGCATATGCAGATTGGTTTTGTGATTCAACACAGGAAGAGGTGGGTTCATCTACATGTACCCAATCATATCTATGAAATAAACACATAGGCAAGGATGTTATTCCCCTTATCGAAGATGCCTCTAGCAACAACCAAAACTCCGTCATAAAAGAAAATGCAGTCAAGGGAAACGACATGCTTATCGGTGTTCAGGATATAATCTCAAACCCACCATTCTAACAAAAAGCATACCACAATGGGAATATGGAAGAATGCAAGAAGGAGTTCCCTTCTAGATCAGTTCCGGCTATGCAAGATTAGCACAGTCCTAGACAAAAAAATAGAGTTCGTTCTCCTTTGTGAGCTAAGCGCTCCTAGTAGACAGTAAGCGAGACCCCGAGTGTCATAATCATGGGTCCTATCCAATGCTTCTCCCTTTTTCCTACCCAGTCAAATATTAAATAAGGTCTGAGTTCAAATGACCGTTCAGTTGCTACAACTGTCAAGGTTATTGGCCATTACTCCCTTTCTGAACCTCCCCTTAATTCATGCCAAGATTAGGGCACAAATTCAAGCGACTGTTTTAGCCACTAAATGGTCATGACTGTCAAGGTTCAGGGAAGATTTTATTTCCCTCATTCAAGCTGAAACTCCCCTCTATTTATGCCAAGGTTAAAGCCCAAAACTTATGGGGGATTTAATTGGAATTCGGGCCTTTAGTTTGAAGGTTATAAATATATATAAGGCTTAAATATTGACTTAAACCTAAAATAAAAATCCATGTCTTCATTTATAAAAAGGGTTTTAACACTATATTTTCCTTTGTCCTCATCATATAAATTATATCATAATAATCCTCGTTTGCTTAATTACATCTTATGCTTTTTATTATAGATATATATATTTCAATTTAAAATACTTTGTCTTCTATGAAGATTTAATTTGTCATTTTTCCTTCATCTTTATGATATAATTTATACCATAGGCCTTATATATATCGTTTTTCCTTACAGATAGATCTTCGATTAATAATAATTGTCCTTTAAATTTTTTCGTTGTCATGATGATATGATTTATATCATAATGTATTTTGTCAAACATTTTTTCTGATCCCTTATCCCTAGTTCTTGTTGCACCTATGTTCGTCGGCCTTTCGTGTTATTAAACTTTCACCTAAATTTTAGGTTTTCTTCGGGTGGGGCCTTGGCACTTGAGCTCCTCACCTAGAATTCCTCATACAATAATATGCAAAATCACAAAACTCTTAGGGGCATATAGGAGGGATGTTACATCCTTTCCCCGTAAAATTAACACCGTCCTTGGTGTTCTTGTTCTTCAATAACTTTTCCTTTCCTTTTGAGTCGTCCTTTTTTGCTTGTATTTCCTATCATGATCATGCATCTAATATCATACATATGCATGTATACTAGCATTGATATTGAAAAACAATGTATAACTCACGAATCTAACATTATAACATGTTAGTTCTATTGCCAATAAATAACATATAGGTACTAGCTTACCTATACTGCACATACGTCCTCCGTCCCAGCACTCCAGGTCCTAACAGTACTCCAAGTACCGATACAAGCCACCCAACACATGGACAATACCCTATACCCTTCTTGAGGCGTATCTCCTTCTTGTACTATTCAGTGTGCTTCGCCATTATTTCTTTCTCTTAATGTCCTCCATCCCAGTACATCAAGTGCTAACAGTAATTCAAGTACCAATTCAAGCCACCCAACACATGGACGATACCCTATACCCCTCTGTAGGCGTATCTCCTTTTTGTGCTCTTCAGGGTGCTTCACCAAGCTGAGGCACTTCTAGTTCTGACACACCTCCACAACGCCTAGAGGTTATTCTCTTCACAGAGTCCCCCACTTATGTGATAGTCCTCTAATGTGTGCAAAATGAGTCTTAACCAAAATGTCTTACATCTAGGCATTGTTAGTTTTTCAACATTTAAGCTAGCATTATGTTAAGATCTTTTCACTGAGAGAATAACAAGCACAGCAATCACATAAGCACATCACAAGAGACAAGAGACACAAAGATTTTAGGAGGGGAAACCATAAATGGAGAAAACCCCTCAACTTCCTCTAAGATAGTATCACCACAAGATGTGATCCCAAAACAGTAATATGACCTCCCAACACAACAACAGCCTTCTGTCTTCTATCAAGCCCAAGAATTTCCTTCTCCAAAATTGCGCCACACTTGAGAGAGCAAGAGAGCTAAGTCACAAGTGATAAATAGAGAGACTCACCCTCTCTATTTATATTAGTCCGTTCACTTGAATTACCATTTCACACGTAGGCTCGACCTAATAATTACTACTCGAGCCTACACCTTAATTAGTGTATAATAACTCAAGTTCCCCATAACTGTGGGGACTTACCTAATTACTTGAAATGACTTGATTACATTATTAATCCTCCCGATCGGAACATAGGGGCATGACCACATGACTCAAATACATAATAGAAACATCTCGGAATAAACATCGGGTTACAATACATATAAGAATACATTCCGAAGTTACATATACATCAACACTCCCTCTTAACTAGGAAGGTATTCTTTCGACACAATTTTCAGCACTGGTCTTCTTCTCTGTATCAGCTGGATCTTCTGATTCATCTTCATCTTCAAGTCATCTGGATCTGGATCATCTCTCGATCTCGATCATAAAAAAAAAATGGCATCACTGGATCTAGATCATCACTCGATCTGGATCAACATCACTGGACTGGATCTGGATCATCACTCGATCTGGATCAACATCACTGGACTGGATCTGGATCATCACTCGATCTGGATCATCTCTCTGGACAGGATCTGGATCATCTCTCGATCTGGATCATCACTGATGGATCTGTATCATCACTCGATCTGGATCTCTTGGAGTCATCATAACTGGATCTGGATCTCCATTGGTCATCATCAAGTGTGTATTATCTCATCATAGGAAGTTCTACAAAGCCAGCCTTATTTCATGCTGGATGTAGGCCCACCACCTGCAGGTCTTCATCATCACTGGCCATACTGGAGAATCCTCAGAACTTATTACGTGCGTCACAAAACCTCGAAAGAGCATCCCAGGACTGATTACGGGCACACATCCCAACCTATAGGATCTCCCAGGGATGATTACATGTGACCTCACCACAAAACCTCGCAAGAGCATCCCAGGACTGATTATGGGCACACAGCCCAACCTATAGGATCTCCCAGGGCTGATTACATGTGGTCATGGCAAAACCTCACAAGAGCATCCCAGGACTGATTACGGGCACACAGCCCAACCTATAGGATCTCCCAGGGCTGATTACATGCCATCCCAGAGCAAAACCTCGAAAGAACATTTTCCAGATGTCCCAGGGCACCAAATTACATGCCATAGGCAAAACCTCGAAAGACCATCTGCAAATCTCCCAGGACTGATTACATGCTCATCTGCACAACCTGACTGAGTGTTCCTGGTAACTGACCAGGTGCCTCCATTCCTAGAATGGCAGTTGCCCTTACATCTGTCCTACTCGACAGAATGGCCAGCACTCACATCTGACATGGAAGGAACTAAATCCTTTATCCATGAACAGAATGGCACTGCCCTTACATCTGACCTGCTCGTTAGAATGGCACAATCCCATCCAATGATGGAAGACTCTCAACCACAATGAAGAGAGATTTCTGCACTTACATCTGACATGGAAGGAACTAAATCCTTTATCCATGAACAGAATAGCACAGCCCTTACATCTGACCTGCTCGTCAGAATGGCTCAATCCCATCCAAGGATGGAAGACTCTCAACCATACTGAAGAGAGATTTCTGCACTTACATCTGACATGGAAGGAACTAAATCCTTTAGCCATGAACAGAATGGCACAGCCCTTAAATCTGACCTGATCGTCAGAATGGCTCAATCCCATCCAAGGATGGAAGACTGTCAACCATACTGAAGAGAGATTTCTGCACTTACATCTGACATGGAAGGAACTAAATCCTTTAGCCATGAACAGAATGGAACAGCCCTTACATCTGACCTGCTCGTCGGAATGGCTATGGATCTCAGTACTCATATCAGTCATGGAAGGAACCAATCCTCTCGCCATGACGGAATATCTCAGCCCTTACATCTGACCATGGAAGGAACCAATCCTCTCACCATGACGAAGTATCTCAGCCCTTACATCTGACCATGGAAGGAACCAATCCTCTCACCATGTCAGAATGGCTCTGGATCTCATCACTGTCTCTGGGAGGAAGCCTCGTTCTGGAGAACACCAAGTCTCTTTCTGAAGTACTCGAACTTCAGCCTAGCCAATGGCTTCGTCAATACATTAGCTATCTGTTCCTCCGTCGCAACATACAGGAGCTTCACTGCTCCTCTCTGTACCATATCCCTGATATAGTGATATTTGATCTCAATATGCTTCGACCTGTCATGGAACACTGGATTCTCAGACAACTTCACGCAACTCTGGTTGTCACAATGTATACAGGTAGCATCTAACTGGAGATCAAATATATCTGACAGTAGCTTCCGCAGCCATACTGCCTCACAACTAGCTGAACAAGCTGCGACATACTCTGCTTCAGCTGTACTCAGTGCCACACAGGATTGCTTCCTACTAAACCAAGAGATCACACCTGATCCCATACTGAAGCAACATCCTGAAGTACTCTTCCTGTCGATGGCACTGCCTGCCCAATCTGAATCAACATAACCCTCCAGGTTAATCTTCTGATTCGCATCATACTTGAGCCCATAATCAATTGTACCCTTGAGGTACCTCAGAATATGCTTTGCAGCAATCAAGTGAACACTTCTCGGATCTGTCAAGTACTGGCTCAAGGTTTTCACATCAAAGCAAATATCTGGTCTCGTGTTTGTCAGGTACATCAATGACCCAATCATCTGACGATACCTTGTAGCATCAACCGTCTCTGAAGAAGAATCACTCAATAGCTTCAGGTTCGATGCCATAGGTGTAGCCATGGTCTTGCAGTCCATCATCCCGAACCTCTTCAGGATCTCTACTGCATACTTCCCTTGTCCAAGGAAGATTCCATCTGCACTCTGCCACACCTCCATACCTAGAACAATAGTGCATCGACACATAACAGGAGTATCATTGGTCTTCCATCTTCAACCTTGAAGCAAAGGTTGAAATCCACTTTACTCTCAGTGAAGCCTAGAATCATCAGTAATCTGCCCATCCTGTCATACCATGTCGAACCTCATGATCTTCTGCAATCACTCCCTCTGAAGTGNTAATACATCAACTAAATATAAACAAATGCATAACAAAATAATAATATGAAATGACAATTGAATACTTATCTTTATTTGTTTCGTGGGCATACTCCTTCTTGAGCCTTCATCTTCATCATCTTCTTCATTCATCATAGCATCATTTCTTATCCAAATGATAAGGAGGATAAGAAGTTCTTCAAGAGTTGAGTTCTTCATATTCCTCATATGAATGAATTGCACGATCTTGGGAGGCCATTCTAGGTGGCCATCACCACTTTTGCATTCTTCACTTTTTCTTTTACCACTTCAAGTAGCTTGAAATTCTGGAAGACCTTCAACAGCTTTGCTTGCAATAGGCAGTGCTCTGTAATGCACATGTGCAAGCCTTCTATGCCAAAGCTCATTTGGCTCTACTGTGTCATGGATCAAGGCTTGTTCTAGATATCCCTTCAATTTATACAAGCCTCCTTCGTGTTCTTCAATCACTACCACATCATCGATAGTCTTTCCTTTTGGCCATATGATGACTTGACCATCTATGAATGCAGCCCGCATTCCTTTTGCATCAATGCTGAAATGGAGAGAAGGTTCTTCTTCAATC
The DNA here is from genome assembly GCA_001517045.1 of Pseudotsuga menziesii. Taxonomy (NCBI): domain Eukaryota; kingdom Viridiplantae; phylum Streptophyta; class Pinopsida; order Pinales; family Pinaceae; genus Pseudotsuga; species Pseudotsuga menziesii. Next base: position 386,545 of record LPNX010844072.1, on the reverse strand, counting down.
CTGGCACAAACAATACTTCTTTCATTGTTAGAGACTTACCAGAGTCTAGCTTGTATGAAGATTCCCCACTACCTTTTATTGGACATTGGTAGTCATCTCCTAGTTTCACCTTGTGAGGTGATTCATATTCTGATAGTCTTACAAAGGATTCCTTGAATCCCGTCATATGTTTGTAAGCCCCACTGTCTATAAGCCAATAATCACTTCCATGAGTAATGTTACCTATGAGAGCTGATATTAGAACATATTAATCCTTGCTTGAAGAATCTTCACTTTCATTTCTAGATCTCTTTCTGGATGGTTCATCATCCTCTACAGCATGAGCATGATGTCTTCTTTGGCCTCGTCTCCCTCTGAAACTAGAACCTCTATACTCATGTAGGTGTCCAATCCATTTTCTTCAGAGAGATCATATACTTCCAGTCTTGGAAGTTGAGTTGTCAACTTCCCCAAGATTGTCACCAAGCTGATGTGATATATCATATTGAAATGAGAACCTCAACTGGAAATAGCAAACGATTAGATCTTACCGATTTGAGGTGTCTGTCCTTGTCCTGGAGTTCGCTGATCTAGGGTTTGTAGCAGAAACCCTAATTTTCAAAACTTGGAATATTTTATATTTGATTGGATAAACAGATAGATCTCTTCAAATGGAGCTGTCCAATGTACTCCTTTTCTGAAAACAGTGGAGGGAAGCTCCTGGAACAGGAAGCCCTAATTTACTAATTTCTTCTGCAGAAATGCATGTTACTGTTTCTGTGATATCTCCGAAATTACTGATCCTCTATGTATGAAATTTCTCTCTGAGGTAACCTCGCATGTCCCTGATCCAACACCATAGGTTTCATTAGAATTAGTTTCACCATTTTTTATTTATGTTTCTTTTCCCCAGGTGACCTGTTACTAGACTGTTCAGAATAGCGAATTTGTATGGAATTCCACGTGTCACTGGTTCGTCTTCTGAGTCTGACCTTAGGATCACAGAAATTACAGTCCGTTCCCTTTCTGGAAAATCTTCAGGAATTCCATTTGGACCTCTGTAGCCCAATATATTACATATCTCCCCAGGTGTCCTGTTTATGAATGATTTCTGGAAGAGGCTGGAACCCTAACTTGGAGAGATCATATCTCGAAGAATATAGCGAATCAGAGGCGTCCCTTTGGATACAGTGTTCATTAGGATTTTTTATTAGGCCCCTAAAATGTTCAGCTTCTGATACTTTTCCAATATTGAAATATAGTGACTGTACCAAAACTTAGCAGTTTTAGTATTTAGGGTTTCTCCTAGCTCGGGGTCAAACTAGGGTTTGACTTTCCCAGAGATTTACCCAACCAAATTTACTGATCCAGGTCTCTAAATTTCGGTTTCGATGAGGAGAACAATCCTATGCTGGTCTCACCCAAAAATTCCTCTTCTGTAGAAAGCCCTAATTTCCACATCGAAACTGAAAATGCTTGAAATTGAATTCTGCATCGACAAAACGATGCACCATTTAATGGAGAGTCATCCTAGCATACTTTTGCTGAAAATATGTGGAGGAAGATCTAAAAAATAGGAATCCCTAGTTCCTGTAGCTGCACAATGTCTTCTTCTCAGGTTAGCTCTGATACCATGTTAGTTTTTCAACATTTAAGCTAGCATTATGTTAAGATATTTTCATTGAGAGAATAACAAGCACAGCAATCACATAAGCACCTCACAAGAGACAAGAGACACAAAGATTTTAGGAGGGGAAACCATAAATGGAGAAAACCCCTCAACTTCCTCTAAGATAGTATCACCACAAGATGTGATCCCAAAATAGTAAGATGACCTCCCAACACAACAACAGCCTTCTGTCTTCTGTCAAGCCCAAGAATTTCCTTCTCCAAAAGTGCGCCACACTTGAGAGAGCAAGAGAGCTAAGTCACAAGTGATAAATAGAGAGACTCACCCTCTCTATTTATATTAGTCCGTTCACTTGAATTACCATTTCACACGTAGGCTGGACCTAATAATTACTACTCGAGCCTACACCTTAATTAGTGTATAATAACTCAAGTGCCCCATAACTGTGGGGACTTACCTAATGACTTGAAATGACTTGATTACATTATTAATCCTCCCGATCGGAACATCGTGGCATGAACACATGACTCAAATACATAATAGAAACATCCCGGAATAAACATCGGGTTACAATACATATAAGAATACATTCCGAAGTTACATATACATCAAAAGGCATCCCCATAATGCATAATGGTCCCTCGCTGGCCCGGGGGAAAAACAAGGTAGCTTTCAACCGCTACCTCCATGACTACTTCCTCATGGTGATAAACTTTTTCTCATGAGATCTTTCTCATATACTCTTTACTCATCACAGTCCTGGATCTTTAGCATTTTCTCATGGCCATAATTTCCCATTCCTGCAAGCACTCTATAAGTGTCAGAGTATCATATTGTGGATAACCCCCCAAAAAATCAATTATCAGAGTTTCCTAATCTGCATTGACTTTAATTTCCATTCATGAATTATGTAACCTTGTAAATCATATAAAAAACTACTCCTTACTCTTTTCTAAGCGCAACTTACATACGCAGGAATATTTATATACCATAATGTATGTCGATTGTAGTAATCGTCATAATATAGCTGAAGCCTGCAAGGTTAGTATGTAAACATCATCCACAGTTAGTCCTTGGTTTTAAAACTCGATGTTGGTCAATTATATTAAGTGAAAACAACACCCATACTTAACCTCATTATCTAAGGTAGTAATTATTTTTTCTATTAGTCAATTCCGACTGATAGTGTTCCGGGCACATCCTGTGAGGTTAGCATATAACATTATACAGCCTTCATCAAACTCACTTATTTTCAATATTCGTATCTTTAGATGATCAGAACCTTGTAAGCTATTAAAAGTGTCAATCTTAGTGCGACCCAAGCAACAACAATGTTATGGAATTTTCAAGGGACTCAATTCACAATACTACCAAAAAGGGAAGTAGAATTCCACTCTAGGGTTCTTACCAAACTCTACCAATAGACATAGGATATTAATAAGTGTTCATTCCAACAATTAGTCTATTCCACTAGCCAAAATGAAAATACCTTCCAAGAGCAAATCAAAACATAAGATAGGAAACAAGTCAGGTGAGAGAAACTTAGAAATGCATGCTATTTGACCAGCAAGCGTGGCTCCTAATCTGCATAGAAGATTGTGTATTAAATAATATAAATCTATTTCTGTTCAACAAATTCCTTTGTGGGAAATAACTATCATAAATACCCTGGAGGACTAGTGATGCTATCTTATCAGACACATTCATTCCATAAGAACGTCCACAAATACAATATTTACACATCCTTTTTACAAGATGTGGTTTTCATACAATCCCTTAATTCTTCAAAAGTTCAAAACATTACCCCTATTCGTAATTTCATCTAGAACTATAGACAAAATTATATTTCCTTCCAGGGATGGTCAAAAGTAATCAATTGGTCTACATTGCAACCACAGAATAAGATCATTATTGTCAGGCATTCCCTTAGAAGACCAGGCGAAGACATCATGAAACTATTCAAACAAAGTAGTGTAGATTTCAATCTCTTTGGGCGAACAATAATCCCCAATAAACACATTTTTAATCACTCCAGGGGTGGTGGATATGTCAATTGGGATAGTATGGGAAATATTAGCTAAATTACCCGCCATAACCACGTCTTCAATATAAACTGGATTTGGTCCACTATAAGAAGCCACCAAACAAGATGTTGCAAATTTTCAAACCATGAGAAAATGAAAGTAATCAAACCAGAATAAAAACGATAAAATCACTGAAAAACACACACCAAAATTTCAAAAAGTGTAATTAGAAAGGCACATGCATGAAGTATTTTTTTTTATTTATGTTTTTCTTATAGGACAACCAAACACCTCCCCTCCCAGGCTGTAGAAATGTGCTTCCTCGGCGCAATTAGTTCTTGTATGTAAAAATCCATAATTCAACATTTATTCATAACTAGAATCATTTCAAAGTCACTGATGCAGGTGCTTGATTTGGATGCATATGGGCATGTTTGCATTCATAAACCTAAGGTTCACTCCCATGATTAAAGAGTGTGATACAAAGAACTTCCAACATGTATAGAAGTTTAGATCACAACTAGACTTAAGCAAAGCTCCTTTTCATTCCTGTCAGTAACAACTTCTTAGCTTCCCTTGTTCACAAGAGCTTGAAACATTTCTCATAGAATAAATTCATAGTTTAGAAAAGCTTCTTTGCATTCCTGTCAGTGACAACTTAACTTACCTTATTCACAAGACTTTGAAACATTTATCAGAGGCTAAATTGATAGTTTCAATTCTATGATATACTATAGAAAAAAAAAACATTAACTATGCATTCTCATGACATTGAATCTTTTACCATATTCAATCTACAGAAGAACATGGCATTTCACACAACACAGATTGTGTTAACTTGTTAAGTAAAATCCGTCTCACAACCTTGACCTCTACGCATCAAGCCAAGAGAAAAATATCATAATGTCCTAGTGATTTCTGAACTGCTAGTAACAAGTCAAAAGAGGAAGAACAAAAACAGTTTCTAGAAAAACTAGAGAATCACGGCTTCAATTTTTTTTTTATATAGATGCCTGTGCATGAATATATTGCTTATGGAGTAAATAGATTAAGTACAATCTGCAGAAAGGATTTTACCAAATATTGGTCAAAAGTCGGACTTTCCAAATAACCCAAAATCCCAAACTTATCACCAAAACTATTATTTGAAAATTGAAACAAGTAATATGACTCAAACTTATCGAAAACCTAAAAAGCCAGGTGTATGAGATGCTGGAACTTTGCGAAACACAAAATATAGAAAATATAAAGAGCATTTCTCAAGATATAAAGCAAATATAGAATAATAAGTAAGGCCTTTTGAAGAGACTTTATCTGATTGATATCAATGATACCAATCCTTTGTGATAGTAAGCCATAGGCAACTTAGGATCCTGAAACTAGCATGTTGTTTGGCTCTCAACGTGTTGGAAAGGAATGGGGCATCTTTTCCCACTAAAATTACAGAAGCAAAGATATTCTATGTGCTAAAGCATAGTTGTGTCATTCGAGAAGCAACATAAAGCGAAATACTGAGATTCGTCCCACAAGCTAACATCTACTCAAGTCGTCCCCAGAGGGAACTCCCTATTTGACATATAATTGCTTCCAAGGATGGCTTCCCAGCAAATGATTGGATAAATTACACTTGATATAAGGATAAAATAGTGGTAGTATAACGTGACTCGAATCCAACCACTATTGACAGGAGATAAATAAGCTCCAAGGTCGGTTTGCACTCAACGCTGGGAAAATATTCTAACGTTTTAACGGCAAATATATTAAGACTGGGTCCACTAATATATTAATACTGGGTCCACTAAGTGTATGAGCCATGCTACACAACACATATCGAACCAAACCCTATCGATCTAGGAAGGACGCCATTGGGGTTAACTTATACAGGGTTTTTGTTTATTCCCGGGTTTTTGTTACAACAAAAGTAAAGAGAAAGTGGAAAAATTTGGCAATGTACTTAACAAAATGAAACTCCTCAAGAAAGATGTATGGATCCTCTATGGTTGGTCCAATATTTGCATATTCCCTTTGCAGGTACATTCCATAAGTACACGCATGCTCTAAGCTAAGTTTGCAAGGAGATCGCTTTTAGGTTTATAGAGGTAAAGTATCCCAAAATATAATTCTAGATATTGATTTTTCACAAACTCAGAGGAATTTTGATGTTGCAAGCCAAGGCTCTCAGGATCTGGTAGTAGTATTTTATGACAATGAACAGACCAAATCATTATATTTTCTTTAAATCAGACTTTGGACACCACACAGACAACAAAACTGAGCTTTGTGATATGTGTGGATTTCATATCATTTTATACTTGTATGGAAATCATCACGTCTCCTTCAAATCAGCCTTTGGAAAAAGAATATCCAGTCTTCAAATCATAGGGAACCCAAAGCTTGTCATAGACTAAAACGAAAGCTAATATCATGCTGGAGAGTTTAATTTCCAATCATGGAAAATAACATAAAAAAATAACAGGTGTGAGGTTGTTTCTTTTCCATGCATATAAACAACTCAAGGAGAAAGCAAATGCATTTTCAAAATAAACTAGAGGATTTGCTAGTTTTAGTTGAAGCTAATGAGGATGAGGGAGTTTCTCTCCCAGAAGAGCAACAATTTAGAAACTAATTATTCAATAGTAATGAGCTTGAGCTTGGATTTAAAGTGTGAGGTTGTTTCTTTTTCATACATATAAACAACAAGCTTGAAATAAGTAGGAAGAGAGGACGCCATCAAACCTATCCCTTGAATGGTTAATAGACCGCAGACATCCAAATACAAAATAGGCATGATATGGGATTACTTAGAAAATTCTATAGCACTCTGCAATCAAATAGCAACCTAAATGGAATCGCCTGATCCCAAAATCATAGTTGTAGACCTGGAGAACTCGCTCCAACCTCCAGTGTCAATTCCCTACCCCCTTCTATGAACTGTTCTGCAAAAGACAAAATCAGGAGAGGGTACGAACTGCCGCAATTTCTTCTGAATGTAATCCTGCAAAACTATCATGTTAGCCCATTCTTAAGGGTCTAGTGTTGTAGCTCGCTCTGATACCATATGTAAAATACCACTTGTACGTTAAAGCGTTCAGTGATGTGCTTGCGATATAGTTGTCCGCCAAAAAATGATTATTAACCTATTCCACCGATTAGCCTTGGGATAACATCATCATTATGAAAAAGAAAAATAATCGTGCACAACATAATATCACAAAATGACACAAACACATTCACATGTTTCACCTCATCCACGAGGTTACATCCACCAAATTAGTTATTCTTTTCATTTCTTTATCATAAATAAGGTACTTACAAAGTCACGGCTCATCCATGGCCGGTTTACCTTACCACAAGACTCTTCGCAGTGAGCCTCTTACAATTAAACAGTCTCCTTTTCCTTATAACCACCTCATAAAAGGATTTAGCAGTTCCCCAATGCTCTTGAAAATTCGATCAATTGTCTATAAGTTAGGCATTTGTCTTTCTTTTCACAAGGTTTTATAAAGAAATGCACACTGCTGATCACACCCCCAAATTACCCTAGATTCAGGTAACTGGTTCTAAATGCTAGATGAAAAACAATAATAAAATGTAGTGGGGATCACCTACTCCAATCACTTAACTATAATATAAATATATATAAAACAAATTTGCAGTGTTGAAACTAAATGAAACGCTGGACATCAGGAAGAGGTGGATATTCTTACATTGTGAGTATAAACTATGTTAACAATACAAGTAGATCATTTTCCATTCTGAGCTTACAGGCGGTAACCCTCAAATGTTGATCTATTCCAACATCAGCACAAATGTTGGTAACAAATTAAAGACCTAATCCCAACGAGAGCATGAATGCTGGTAAAGAAATGTAAAACTAACCCCAGTCTTCTGATCTATGCATATGCAGATCAGTTTTCTGATTCAGTGCAGGAAGAGGTGGGTTCATCTACATGTACCCAATCATATCTATGAAATAAACACATAGGCGAGGATGTTCTTCCCCTTATCGAAGATGCCTCTAGCAACAACCAAAACTCTGTCATAAAAGAAAATGTAGTCAAGGGAAATGACATGCTTACCAGTGTTCAGGATATAATCTCGGAGCCGCCCTTTCTAACAAAAAGCAGACCGCAATGGGAATATGGAAAAATGCAAGAAGGATTTCCCTTCTGGATCAGTTCCGACTATGCAATATTAGCACAGTCCTAGACAAAAAATAGAGTTTGTTCTCTTCTGTGAGCTAAGCGCTCCTAGTAGACAGCAGGCGAGACCCCGAGTGTCATAATCATGGGTCCTATCCAATGCTTCCCCTATTTTCCTACCCAGTCAAATATTAAATAAGGTCTGAGTTCAAACGACTGTTCAGTCACTACAACTGTCAAGGTTATTTTCCATTACTCCCTTTCTGAACCTCCCCTTAATTCATGCCAAGATTAGGGCACAAATTCAAGCGACTGTTTCAGTCACTAAATGGTCACAACTATCAAGGTTCAGGGAAGATTTTATTTCCCTCATTCAAGCTGAACCTCCCCTCTATTTATGCCAAGGTTAAAGCCCAAAACTTATGGGGGATTTAATTGGAATTCGGGCCTTTAGTCTGAAGGTTATAAATATATATAAGGCTTAAATCTTGACTTAACCCTAAAATAAAAAAATCCATGTCTTCATTTATAAAAAGGGTTTTAACACTATATTTTCCTTCGTCCTCATCATATAATTTATATCATAATAATCCTCGTTTGCTTAATTACATCTTATGTTTTTTATTATAGATATATATATTTAAATTTAAAATACTTTGTCTTTTATGAAGATTTAATTTGTCATTTTTTCTTCGTCTTTATGATATAATTTATATCATAGGCCTTATATCTATCGTTTTTCCTTATAGATAGATCTTCGATTAATAATAATTTTCCTTTAAATTTTTTCGTTGTCATGATGATATGATTTATATCATAATGTCTTTTGTCAAACCTTTTTTCTGATCCCTTATCCCTAGTTCTTGTTGCAGCTATGTTAGTCGGCATTTTGTGTTATTAAACTTTGACCTAACTTTTAGGTTTTCTTCGGGTGGTGCCTTGGCACTTGAGCTCCTCACCTAGAAGTCCTCATACAATAATATGAAAAATCGCAAAACTCTTAGGGGCATATAGGAGGGATGTTACATCTACCTACATGATTATCTCCTCAGTTCTTTATTTACTGTGATTGTGTTTTAAGGTTATAATCCCTTGGTTTTTTAATATGATTCTTATGTGGTGATTAATCTGTTGGTTCTTGGTATTCCACTAACACAATATGTTTTTGATGTAGAATATGTTTTTAGATGTTTTTTTGTTTGTTTTTACTTTAAGTTTTTAGATAGGCTTTGCTAGTAAAATTGTGTTTGGAATAAGTGAAAGGGTGGAAGCCAAACCTTACCCGATTTGATCGCCAGGGTGAGTGAAACAAGTTTTGGAAGTATTTATAGTTGAATAATATGATTTGGAAAATTAGGGATAGGCTCTTAGCCTTCACACCTTGGGTAAATTCGATAGTCGGTTTATGATATTGGTTTACAACACTTTTATGATGTTATGTTTGGTTTATAATTAATTTTCTTTATGATTATTTTATGTTTTGGAAAGATGTGTTTGCTAGCAATATAAAATCTTCGAGCATTATGATTTTTTTTAAGCTATGGAATTAGTGAATTAATAGATATGATGTGTGGTCTATTTATTTATAAATATGTAGTTAATAATTATTTTAATGTTGAAAAGAGTTTTAAAAATGTGTATTGTTTATTGCAGGTTTTTAATTAGTTTTGTTTAAGCTTAATTTTAATATATAATAAGGTCCTAGACGTGTGCAATTTCTATAGGAAAATATATTTAGGGTTTAGTTTCTCTAGAAACTAGGGTTTGGAAGCTAATTTAAACCATTAACATTAAAATTTCTAAAATTATTTAAATAAAAGCTAACAGAATCTCCACTGAAAAATTTACCTAAGATTTAAAGGATCAGGTTTAAGTTTAAATAAATAAAATAACTTGCAATATAAAAATTAACCCTAAAATTGATCTAACACATTTGAGACTAAGTCTCAAAGAAATTATGATTAGGTGGAACCATGTATTCAATTTTTAAAACCTTCAATCAAGAGCATAATACTATAAGTAAAAATATGTAGATATCATTAATAAAAATCGAGAAGAAAAAATCTCATACCTAGAACTTTCATCTTATCAATGGCTAGGAACCTTGCACACTCAAGCACAAAGAATTAACTAAACAAATTGAGATATCTCTAACCTTAGATCTCTTAACCAGATAACTTGGAACTATCATGTTCCTCCCAACCATGACCCAGAACCTTCTCTGGTTTAATTCGGATCCCCCCGAGATGGTTCCAACATGCAAGTAGTATAGAGCTCCTAAAGGAGAGGCTTCTTCCATCTTGAATATCACATTCTCTATAAGGTTACTTTTCTTTTGGAAAATAATCTCCAAAACTATTAGGAGAATGATAATGATCATATCAGATTGGATTGATCCCTAATACTTTCCTTGGCTTGGGTCTTTATAGATAATCTTTAGGAAAAAAGGGTAGATGTTTCAATACTTCAGTTAGATCAAGAATCCATTATCTCATTGAAAATAATATTTAATTTCTTTATGTGAGTTTAGTAATATTTTTCTTTAACTTAGGAACTCTTTTACTGGTTCCTAAATTGACTCTTTAGGATTAAATATTTATTTAATCATTTTTAATAAATCATAATTACATATACTCTTTATTCATTATCTATAGTTATTATTATTTCTTCTTATCTAATATACATATTTATTCTTTTATTCATAATACATATGAACTATATATATTATTCTTGTTAATATTTATTTAGGCACCACATAGCATGATCTCATTTATATGGTGCTTTCATTAGGTTATAATCATTTATTTTATCAAGGACTTTAGGTAGGGTTGGTCAACTAAGTAAGGCAGTTCAAAAACTCCTTGCATGTTGGATTATCTCATGTATTGTTGGGTAAAATATACAGTATCTAATTCAACACTTAAATGTCAACCCGAGAAGGAGCTTGTGAGACGCAAACACTATATGTGCACGATTGAAGGCTTGAACTAACCTGATCTAAATAAAGATGCAAATGCACTAATGTCCAACTATATGATTTTAATCTACATGCATGACTTTCATAATTAAAATGCAATAATTTTAATCTATCTATGAAAACAGGAAATTAACTAAGAACTTGAAAAGTGACTATAATTTCAAATCTAATACAATGTATTCTATAAAGGGAGGAAACTGATTAATAACTAAGATTCAAATATTCTAAAACTATGCTAATCTATTCTAGAAAGAAGTCTCTTGGTCAAAAAGTGATTCAACTAATGAGAGAAAAAATAACTACTTCCATGTATGCATAAGTAAATGCTTATCTCAGAATGCAAGTGCAACTATTTTATAGAAAGCAATGAATTATTTAATTGCAAATTCATAGAAAGAAAAACAAGTAACTGTGGATTCGTATAAAGCAAAGAGAATATTATTCTAAATACCAAGTGTAAATAAATGCATTTCAAAATAGTAAAGTATTCAAATAAAACTAAACTTGGAGCTTTATAATCAAATTTAAAACTAAGTACAAAAAAATAACTGGAAATATATTCAATCTGTAAGCAAACCTACACATAAAATAAAAAAATTGTACTCTACCTCTTTAGAAAACTATACCATAAAGTAAAGAATGTTAACCAATCATAAAAAGATCATGCAATTCATTTACAACTTGAAAAGTAAACTTACACTAAACTAGGTTATGTGAACTTTTATCATCAAACTTTAAAATACTGAAAACCAATGCATCTTTAAAATCTAAATGAACATATTAAGCTTGAATTTGAAAGTAAGTACTAATCGTTTACATCTACTAAAATGAAATAACTCGAATAAATTAAACTAACAAAGCCTAAGACAATGAAATGCTGTGTAACTTAAAATGAAAGACTGATTATGGACTCTAAAATTGAAAATGGAATGCTAAACCTATTTCAGAAATGAAACAAACTAATATTCAACAAATTATATGACAATATTTTTAACAAGTTTAAGCTAATATAGGTTTTAGGCATCGAAACAAATGAAAGTAACTCATGAACTATCTAAGTCATGATAAAAAAATAAAACTAAAACTATTTCTCATTTGAATCAGTAAAATATATGTTGAATATAAATAGATTTTTTCAATATTAAAATTGAAATAGTTAATCTGTGTGTGAATATAGAACTAAATATGAATTGTTAGAGGTGGATTCGAATCCCAACTAGCTACATAACACGGTGCAATGCTGAAAAATTAAGCTCTACCTTAACTAACTATTTCTGCAAAAAAAAATACTAAAAATTCTGAAAATGAATTAAAATTATGTCTAAGTGTGAATAAAGTGTTGAATGATAGTCTGCATAGAGGGACAAACATAAGGATGAAAAAAAGTTTGCACAGAGGGACAAACAGAAGGCTAAAAAATAGTTTTCACAGAAGGCTAAAAAATAGTCTGCACAGAGGGTCTGAACAGAAGGCTAAAAAATAGTCTGCAGTAAGGTGCGAACATAAGGCTGAAAAACAATCTGCAGTAAGGTGCGAATAGAAGGCTAAAAGGACAGTATAAATAGAGGGTTGAATAGTCGGCCGTGTGGATTCTGAAGGAAAAAATTGCATAAAAAGGCACGAAATAAACAACAAAGTGTCACCTACATGAAAACAAACTTCTTTCTTGCAGAAATGAAATAACTTAAAGGAAAACATAATAGATATATTTATAATAAAAAAATGACTTATCTGCAAACATAAAAAGAAAGTCATGAATATACACAAATAGAACCTCTGGTTGTTGAGGGGGCCTTCTCAGCAATTAGGGGTTGCGTTCCTACGCTACTCAATCATCGATCATTAACAAAGAAACGAGAATGATCACCAACAGCTCAAATAGAGACTTTGTATTAAACTGAAGCAAAGTTTTACAAAGTGTTTTATCCCCCTCCTCTTCAAAACCAAAGAGGTATTTATAAGATTATTACAATGGAGATCAGTTCGACCACCTCTTGCTAAAAATAGAGGTTCATTACTGCTGTAACAACTACCCAAAAATTTAGAAAACAACCAACCACAATTTCTGGAAAAGTTGGTTTTGGAGAACCACGATTTCTCCCAAACCGCTATGAATTTGGCAAAAATTCCCCACAATGACCAAAATGAGCCTATTCTACACAAAACCCATGTGCGATAATTTTCAATTTTGCTTCTGTTTGCCCACAAATCTAGCCCAAAAATCAAATATCTTTTAAAAACACGTGGTCTGCATGGGTGTCTCGATGAATGTTTGGATCCTGTAACTAAGATTTGTTCATAAATCCGGATTCTTATCAGATTTTCTGCTAGTTTTTTTGCCAAATTGATTGTTGGGTTCTAGATTGTCGAACTGTGGTGGAGTTCCATTGATTGGGTGCACCATTGTTGTTGCTTTCCTCCCTCATGTGATGGATGTGTTAATCCTCCACTATATGTTCATTACTTCATGGCTTGCACATATATAATAAATAGTTATGTTGAATAAAAAAAACAGCGTAATACCATAAAGTTACTATGTATGAAACTATGTGATTCTTTGCTTTTCGATATAGTTAAAAGGAACACATAATATTAAATAAAGGTGGGGTAATAATTTAACTATTTGATGAGCATGATAAAATGCAACGGGAGGTTCCTTGCCATGATTTAATGCATTAAACAAACAATTAATACTTACCATTTTTTAATAATTTTTATGTGTTACTCTATATGGCTTGAAAACATTATCACTTTTAATAATTTCATCTTAAATTTAAACCAATTCTTTATAGCTAATTATTACCTTATTACTTTAAACATTATTACTTTAAAGTTGATGATTATTTCATGGTTTCAATTTGCACATGTAGGATCAGAAGAAATGGATAAGCCAAACTAGTAAACTAACATGCAATCAAATCTAATTCAGAACTTGAAACCGAAAGAAGGGACACAATGGAGTGCAGAACATCTATTATTTGCAAAATACTACATTTAATACATAAAAATAACATATTTGTCTTATTTTATATTTATGAGATTTTAATTAATAAAACAGAGTAAAAGGAAACCTTATTAAACATAGATGTATCAAATTACGATAAATAGGTCAGAAATTAATCTAAATAAAACCATTATAAAAGACAATTTCGAGGCCCGACATGTATCATGGTAGTTCTTCAACACTTGATGAGAAGTAGAAATTCAAAATTTCATTTAATAAATGTAAAAATAAGTAATATACAGATAGATGTTTTTTAGATTCATTCTCACTCGACACAATTAATTTCAGTAACTCCTACTACTATTCAGAACCCAAGCTCAACGCTACGAAACTAGGAGTTGAACTTAATGAAATTCTAGAGCCTTTTGCTTAAAACTAATGCAAGGATTTACTTATATAATACACCTAGGGATACAATGGCCAAGGATCCGATGTTCGAGAGCTTATTCTCAACATCAATTTGGAATGCTTCAGGGCTTATGACCAACACTTGCAATTATTATAATTAATGTGTTCTAGAGCTTATGCTCAACACAAAATTGCATAACTCATGTGCTCCAGCTCTTGCGCTCAACACAAAATCTAATCACTCATGTGCTGTAGAGATTGTGCTCAACACCAAATCTCATCACTCACGTGCTTCAGAGTCCACGCCTAACACATTTATAGAACTCAACCATGCATTCAGCCTCTTCACATCTTATAAAAAAAATCATATCAGTCTATGTATTTAATGTACATCACATAATACACCTATTAAATCGTACTGCGACAATAATACCTCCATTGGGGTCCATGCCCAACATATATAATCATATACATGATAAATAAAACATATGCATTGGCCTACTCCCAATATATCTAACTAAGCAACATAACTCATGTGTAGTGGGGCCTTACCCCCAATATACACACATAAACATCAAAGTAACTCATGTGCAATGGGACTCACATCCATTATCTGTAAGGTCAAAATTCAGGATATTACATCCCTCCATGGTTAGAAAAACATTGTCTCGGGTGTTCTAGGGGCTAGCAATGAAGTCATAAAATAAGGAGGGTAAGCCTCTCTCATGGTGGATTCATTCTCCTAAGTAGCCTCATCATATTGAATTCCTTCCATTCTAATTTCAATTGGACTATGGTGCGCCTCCTAAGCTATACTTCTATTTTTTACAAAATATGAAGGGGTTTCGGTATGAATTTCCCTTTATGTTCCACCTGTAACAAGGACCAATCAATAACATGTTTAGTATCATATACATATTTCTTCAATAAAGATGTGTGGAAAAAATTATGAACCTTTATGAGAGTAGGTAAGGATAATTCATATGCCACTAGGCCTCTCTTGGCCAATATCTCAAAGGGTGCGCAAAATCTTGGTACAAACTTTCTTCATCTTTCCAAACTTAATGAGCTTCTCTTCTCTTTCACTTTTAAGTAAAAATGTTCACCGATTTGATAATATTTATCTTTCTTTTCTTTTCCGCGTAACTCTATTGGAGGTATTGCAATTCCTTAAGGTTCTGTTGAACTTTGGTGACTAACTATTCCAAGTCCTTTAGTAAGTCTGGCCCTAACATGAGTCGGTCCACTGGTCTATCCCAAGTAACTGATGTTCTACACTTTCAACCATAGATTACCTCGAAGGGACTCATCTTGGCAGAGGTATGGTATCCATTGTTATACACAAATTTAGTAAGGTGCAAATAATCCTCCCACTTGGTGGGATTGTTCATAACATACATTCTAAGCATGTCTTCAAAAAACAGGTTTACTCATTCTCTCTAAACGTCCATATACAAGTGGTAAGTAGTACTAACGTTTAAATCCCTCTATAAAATAGTGAATAAATATCTTCAAACTTTTCTAGTAAACTTTGTGTCTCGATCCAAGATGATTTCCTTGGGTATCCCATGAAATATGAATATCTCCTTCAACAATATGTGGGAAATGTGAACTTCGTTGTAGGTTAACTTAACTAGGATAAAATGTATTAGTTTCCATAACTTGTTAACCACTACAAAGATGGAATCATTTTGCTTCTTGATCTTTGGTATACCTGTAATTAAATCCATATTAATGACCTCCCACTTCCATTCCGGAATGGGTAATAGTTGCAACAATCCCGAAGGATGTTGGTGCTCAACTTTGACTAGTTGACATTCTTGACATTTTACGATAAATAACGCTATGTCGTCCTTTAAATTAGGCCAAAAAAAGTGTTTCTTTACTGTTGATATCATCTTTTGATATCCTGAATTCTCCAATTAGGTTTTTCGATGGAATTTCATTAGGATGTCGAACCTGATGTTCCCTCTTTCCGAAACATACATTCTCTATTTTAACCACAATTGTTTGGTCCCGTCTACCTTATACTCTTTTTGTTATTGAAACAAACTGTCCTCTTGAATATTCTTGAGGAATTTAACATAGAAACGGTCAACTACGTTTTATCGTTCTCGTCCTTTCCCTTTATATTATTTAATTTGAAATGGTACTCACTAAGGAATGCCAACCATCTAGCCTATGCAGAATTTAGATCTGGTTGTTTGAATAAGTACTTCAAACTAATGTTGTCTGTCTTGAGAAGAAAATACTTCCCCATTAGGTAGCTCCTCCATGTAATGTCCCTCCTAAATGCCATTAGTATTTTGTGATGATTAAATTTTATTGTACTTTTTTTGCTGGTGAGGAGCTCAAAGCCAAGGCCCCACCAGTAAAAACTTCAGTAAGTAGGTAATTAATTCCCAAGTGCGGAGATGAAGCAAACCAAGAAAATGTATTGCACAACTCAAAACGATTGGAAACTAATCCACGAGGGAAGGATAATCAATGAGGGGAAACCTTGGAGGTCGAGTAAAGGTAACAGGGTATCACCAAGCATGGACGTAGGAACCAGCCACCATCCTTACCTACAAAACCTTAAAGCCACTTACGATACACTAGTCGATTTCTCAGGCTTAATTTGGTAATTTACACATTGCGGGCTTGTGGGCCTAGGGTTTGAACATGAATAACTTTTCGCATAAAATACACTAGATTACCTAAAGGTAACTACAAAATGTAAAATGCAAGTATACCTTAATGAGGTTTTATGAGGAATAGAAACCTTCGCGCCATAGTGAGGTTACTTCCACCTCATCTTTAATCAAAGGGATTAAGAAGACATATAAATTATAAAACGTTATATATGCATAATAACAAGAATATATATATATATATATATACATTTATATGGAAGAAAAGAATTCCCTATAGTTGAAGCACCTTAGCGAAAGAAACTTTGGAGCCTGTTATAAATTTCAGGCACACTATATAATAATGAAGCATTATATAGTAGAATGGGATTGTATACATATATACATTGGAATTGTATAGTTAAGATAATTATACAAATATATATATTGTTTACAAAATAGAAATACACATTATTGGTCTTCCTTGAGTAATTGACATAGAATGGCTACCTGGTTTATAGACTTGAATCCAGCAAGCGTTACTAAATAATTACTATTGAAAGACATGAATTAGGGAAGGGTTACCTAATTTAATAATTATTATGCGAATGGATTTCATGGCGGAAATAAATAAAAAAATTGTTTTAGAAAACCAGTGATAAGCGAGAATTGGGGACTCTAGAAAACCTAGCAAATAACTACAACGTTAATATCTATTACACCAATTGCAGCAAGCATTGCGGCATTCTGCAATTTCTGGCATTTTAGCAGCAACTTTAATTGCTCTGCTCAGCCATATGAGAGGAAATTAGATTTTTTTGCTCTGCCATATGAAAGACGAATTGATTGCGCTGCTCCGCATGGGTATTCAATTCTTTTCCAACATTTTCGGCATGCTAGTATTTATGCAGCTGCATGCTTCCTGTGGTCTTTGGGGAATTATGAAATCTTTGGAAAGGCCGACCTCATTAAAAGGTAACGGTAGCATTACTGCCTGAACTTGAGGGAACTCTGCGCAACATGCAGGATAGCCGTTTCCTTGAGGCCGATTTATTTAAGTCATGAGACGAGGTGAAGGGGGACGCTGGCGATTCTCCAAAAGAAAAGTACTCTGCGTGTTGTTTGGTTTTATGCTCCTTTATGCAGGAGAACCTCTGAGAAATATGGAGGAGGAAGAGGAGAGCTCCTTTTATGTGCTATTCTGCAGCTTGATTGAGGGATTATCATGATGATTAAGGGAGGAAGACTCTCCGACTTGACAAGGAAGAACGAAAGTCGTTAGTTACATCTGCATGCTAGTTATATTTAAAGGAAGAAATTGGCCAGGAGCGGCGAACCCTCATCGTAGGGACGTTACATTGAGAGCGAGGGAGGATTACCAGTTCTATTCTTGAATCGAAAGGTATGTGTTTCCTTTTTTCTAAACTGGTGATCCTTACATTAAGCATAACCTAGACTGTTGCATTTTGCCTTGCTGATAATGATCACAGATATGAGGCTGCGTGGTCTTAGTAAAAATAAACATAGCCTGCGTTTTGTCTGTTGTTAATGATCATCAATATGAGGCTGCGATTTTATCTTAATAAGAATAAACATAGGCTGCAATTTTCCTTGCTGATAATAATCACAGATATGAGGCTGCGTTGTCTTAGTGAAAATAAACATAGACTGTGTTTTGTCTGCTATTAATGATCATCAATATGAGGCTGCGATTTTATCTTAATAAGAATAAACATAGGCTGCAATTTGCCTTGCTGATAATAATCACAGATATGAGGCTGCGTTGTCTTAGTAAAAATAACGTTGTCTTAGTAAGGTGAGGATCGTTATGCACCTATCCATTTAATTTATATATCCTTTTAACTCTCCTTTATTATTTTATGGAGGCTTACTTTGTCATCTTCTTTCTTCCTGACGGAGGACTTATATCTATCATAGATAGATCTTCAGTTTATTAATACTTGTCCCTTTTTCCTAAATTTTCCTTTGTCTTTATGATATGATTTATTAGAATTTCACCTAACTTTCCTGTTTCTCTTTGGGTGGGGCCTTGGCACTTGAGCTCCTCACCCAGAAGCCTCATACAACAATATGCAAAGGTACAAATTATTCCAGGGCGTAGGAGAGGGATATTACATCCTCCCCCCCTAAAAGAAAGAACACCGTCCTCGGTGTTTCTTGTTTCTTCGACAAAAACTTTTTATTCTTCCCAGGATTCATGTCTTCTTGCTTTGCCTTGTTCGAATTTCTCTTTTGGTTATTCTTTTTCGATCCTTGTGGGTTCGTAGGACCTGCAAAAATTGGGTCTACCCAAATTTCATAAATACGAGTCAATTCATCATGAAATGAAATGAGCAAGCCATTTTTTCAGCATCATAACTACAATTTAGTCCTTACGATAATTTATGTCCAAATCACAATTTAAACAAAAGTCATATATTTCTTTTTCATTGTAACAATCTGCAATCTTTTCTAGTGATCATTGGTGCCATAATACCCAATTACTTTCCATAATGAAATTGATACATCAATAAAACATGACTACTAGCATTGACATTTGAGACAATGTAGAAATCCCATTATACAATTTTCAGAACATATCAGTTCTAATGTCAATAACATATTACCTCATCGCTACAAGTTTACCTGCAATGCACATACCTTTTTCCGCATTGTCCATTTCTTGGATGTCCTCCATCCCAGCACATCAAGTGCCAACAGTACGTCAAGTACCAATCGAAGTCACCCAACACAAGGACGATACCAACCCTTCGTGTATCTCCTCTGTGCTATTCAGGGTGCTTGTCATTATTCTTCATTCAAGCCACCCAAAGAAAGGACGATACCATGTACCCCTCTTAGCGGTATCTCCTTTTAGGGTGCTTCACCATGCTGAGGCACTCCGTTCTTGCACACCTCCACAGCGCCTAGAGGTTATTCTCTTCACAGAGTCCCCCAACTCATGTGACAGTCCTCTAATGTGTGCGGAACGAGTCTTAACCACATGTCTTACATCTGGGCGTCCCCAGAATGCATAATGGTCCCTCACTGGCCCGGGGGAAAACAAGGTAGATTTTAACCACTACCTCCATCACCACTCCCTCTTCTGGTGATAAATTTATACATATGAGATAGCCGTGGAGCTTTAGCCTTTTTTATGGCCATAAATCTTCATGCCTGCAAGCACTTTATAGGTGGTCAGTTTATCATATTATCAATTCAAAGAACAAGA